>JAIGNY010003474.1:112500-277500 GCA_020152595.1 Chiridota heheva
ATTGTACCTTTTTTCACTAATTGTATTTTTTATCAAACTTTCTTTAGGTGGTAAAGTACAGTTACTTTATCAGATTATGTTTTATTATTTTCCTGACATTTCCAAAGGTTTTCAAGCCTCAAAATCTGAGGAAATTATATATATAAATAGATGTGACATCATAACCTAGTCTGCCTTCAGTCATTTCTACACAAAACAAAAAGAATGTTAAATTTGAATAAATTCTTCATCATTTTGTTTCTCCTCTTTCAATATAAGATAAACTTGCTTGCCCACTGAACTAATCTTTTAACATGCTACCTAAAAGAATATTCCCATGCATGATAAAAATCTGTCGCAATGGATTTTCAGTCCAAAATCCTCAAAGCCTACAGGGTTGAACAAAAACATCACTTAAAATCACTCATCAATAATAAACTGACAAAACCTTAACTGTTATTAAAACACCATCCTGTTTGTAAATCATTACTTCAAGCCAGACACTAAACACAGGGGAATACGTTTGTCCTTAGTGTTGAGTGTGAGAGTCAGTGCAGCTGCAGTGAAATTTGTTTACTACCAATGTCAGATTACCATGGAAAGTGAGGTGAAGTATGTTTAAATCCCTGGTGTAATTGCTATTGCTTGTGGTGGATTGTGGTTTCTGCTGTGAGCAATATAGACCCCGACAGATTTTATATTTTATCCGGGCTTAAAACACAAAATGTATTGCGAGGTTTAGACTTAATGGAATTTTTATATATATGATAGAAGACTATTAAAGAAACAATTTGGTGTAAAAATCGTATTGACATTTATTTTCGTTTAGGAGTTATTGCATTGCAAAGATTGTGCGAGTGTGTTGAAGAGTGACCTCACAGTGTACAGTGTGATGTCATAAAGACACATCCAAGACAGTTTTTTGTGTATTTATTTGAAATTTAATTTTCTCTCGCTGAATTACTGGCACCAATTTTTGTTCACTTATTAAGATGCAGGTATAACATACACTTTATAAGAACATGGTTTGCCTTCACTTATTGAGATGCGGGTATACCATACACTTTATAAGAACATGGTTTGCCTATCTGCACATGAACCTTATACTATCAAGAAAAGAAAAGCAATTTTGTTTTTTTGTTTTATAGAAATACATAAGAATAGTCTTGGATCTGCCTTCATGACGTGACATTTTACAGAGCGAGGTCACTTTTCAACACATTCGCAACAACTACTAAATGAAAAAGATATCAACATGATTTTACATAGTCCTATTAAATACATGAAAATTCACGGGGATATTTCTTTAAATACCTTGAAGGTACTGTACACCAAGTTCCCATGATTGTTTCAAAGGGCTAAGCCACTGTTTTATATCTTGTACAACAATATAACAAACCTATAGATCAGACAAAATCACTAGCAGAAACTTGTCATGTATTTGTCATTGAGAAATGTTTGAAACAGCAAGATGGAGGTGGAATGGCATTCTTATAAAGGTATTTGCAGAATTCACCCAGGCAGAATAAGTGTAAGACGAGCAAATCCATGGGCAATTCTAGGTTATTGCATAACCCACTATTTAAACATTCAAAACCTCCGAGGCATGCCAACTTTTCTTAAATGAAGGAAAGGGGAGGATGGGAAGGAGAGGGTGGGGAAGGGAAGGGTTGGCGTCCTGTGTACACAACAAAACCTAAACAAAGAAGTTAACTAGGTAGGAATGTTAAGACGTGGGGGCGTGGGACTCGTGTAAGTTAAAAGAGTGAATACCCAGGAAAAGAGGATTTATGCTTCAATAAGGTTCTTGCTTATGCAAACACCAGGACACCACAATGGATATCAATTTACTTTGATATAGGTAAAGGTTATGTGGGACAAGGTGTATATTAGTGTTATTATGATATGTCGATTATTGCGACATTATTTTTTCCACGAGATCAAAAATGAACTGGCCTAGGGTAGGAATACCTTACATTTCCTTCCATCAACATTAAATGATTCTAGTTGTATTTCCTGCTAGTGTTTGGGTAGCAAACATGTGAGCCCCATATGTGCGAACATTGTTAAAGGATTATATCAGTGGTCAAGCAAATACATCTTAATGGAAGAGAAAATGAAACTCAATTATGAAGAAACATTTGAAAATGTTATTCTGTCAGGAGATATTTGAAGGTTTTGTGGTTTTAAAACCATTAGTTGTCAGAACAGAGGTAAAACAGATCAGGGTAATCATAATTTATCACCTGGCAAACGTTTGAAGAAAAAATCAAACTAAAAAACTTTAAGTAATTTTTTTTAAAATAAGTTAACAATTGGAAAAAAGTGAGGATGGCGACAAACGTCCATAGTAGACTTACCACAACAGTTACTTCAAGACAAATAAGACAGAACTATAAATCATTATATCTCCTTAATGAAATAAGATATTGTAGAAGTAGTTGATGTACCACTTTGTTTATTTCCATGTCCTCTGTCATAAACTTGGGTGACCACTGAGCTCAATCCTTTAAATAATGCTGAATAGCTGTTGTGATGTATGAACACAAGTGGAGTAAGAAGAGGTTGCAAGTCAAACTTATCAACCAGATCTATATAACCACAAAAACACATCCTATCACGTGTTTGATACACAGTACATCTTGATTGCTTAACCCTTTGATCAAGTGATGCAACCTTGAGCACACAATCAACAACAAGTTTTACAAAAGATTATTTTCACTTAAGTATTGCAAAAAAAAAAAAAAACTAAAGGTTAAAATTATCAAAGGTATGTTGATTGCTGATCATTCTCTCCAAGTAAGGAAAATTTGACAGAAGAGAAACTACCTGTGAATTTATATATTAAAGAATCCTTTTAATACCTGCTACCTAACTAATCATTTTTAATTAAGCTATGGAATGAAATATATCTGGCGACATCAAGGATGATTAAAATCTTTATTTTGTATCTTGAATAACAAAAAAAAACTTATCAAGGCCTACGTAAATATACAAACTAGTAGAGAAACTTTGTTTGGTCTGGTTTTAGGACATTGTTAGTAACAATTTGTTACTCAACGACATTGAAAATAAATTTTCTTTTTACATACGTAAAAAAACTTTTAATAAAAACAGACATAATAGAAAGAAAGTCTTAAATATACCAGAAACAAAACAAAACAAAGGAAAAAATTCCTAAATTTACTGTACATGAAGAAAAAAAGATGAGATGCGATTTCCTGCCACATACATGTAAGCCTCATATTTATCATTTAAGGACAAAAACAAAACAAAATATGAACTTAATTTAAGATAAAAGCCTAAAACAAAAAACCTAAGAAAAACAACATACACAAATTCAGTTTGGTTTTCAACCCCTAGCCAGCCAATTAACTTGAAATTAAATCTTTTATGACATCATCATATTATAATACATGTATGTACAGTACAGTGCCCCTTTAATTCTTGTAATGCATATGCATTACTGCACTATATGCACTGTATACATTTAGTGACATTTGTAGCTCAATCAACATGTGTCATATTCCCCCAGAGAAAACGAAATAGTTCTGTCTATACGTATACAAAAACTTCATTTAGTTTTACTTTCTCATTTGTTGTAATTCATGCAATAACTTACCTTGTATAATCTCCAGAACTGTTGGGCAATACCATGCACGATAATTTTACAAAACAAAATTGGGTACATGGAATTATAAAACAACAAACCTTTGGTGAAAACCAACTAACAGAACACCGCTCTTAAGAATTACTTATGAAATTTAAAGGAGCCCTACTTCTTTGACAATAATTTACGAATGCAAGTAAATTTTCATCACCAGTCATATCTATACGAAGTAAGGACATCTACAAGACTCTATATCTGAATAGAAAAAAGATACACACACAGTTCCTGTTTGTCTTGTTGTTCTCAATTGCACACTAATTCTGAGAATATTTCAATATAACTTTGAACATGGTGTTGTTTTATTTGATCATATATTACAGAATATATTATCTTTATATACATCATACCAGTATATATTTGTGTCAAACCACTTACTAAAATAAATAAAACTAATTACTGTATTCCATGTATTAGGCGCCCCTGCTCTAATAAGCACCCAACCAACATTTTTGACTGATAACATAATTTATATGATTAATTTGAAGGCTTAAAATACTCAAGTTTTGTTACTTTTTGTGCTTATTGTGCATCTGACACTAACAACTGTTTTTGTGGTGGTTATCATAGGGCTAGTATAGAACCAGTTCACACAATACACTTTGAATAGCACACTGTACGCGGTCCAGGAGCATGAACCTTTACTAGGAAGAAACCTTGGGCCTAAAAAGTGCTGCAATTATATTTTTGTGAACGCCTCGAGTGCTTATTACATCAAACACAATATCATACATAATGATTACTCTCTTTTCAGACTAATGTTCTGAGAAAGAACTGTGGACATTACTGATTCTAGTAAACAGGTACACAAATTTGATTACTTGCCCGAATGTCACAGCTCTATTGCAATGATCCACATGAATCGGCAACCAGAAACTCATACTAGTGCTGTCACGACATGGTAGCTCTATTACGTATTATCGTGGAGAAAATATCACGATATATCGTATACCGCGATACTTTTCAAGAAAAATGACACAAATTGTTAATATCACTAACGTTATATAATCATGGAGTTACAATTTACTCCATGATATGATGAACGCAAGAAAAAATTAATTGCAGATCTAGCAGACGACATGACTATACGTTCATCACGACGCACGTGTTTGATAATTCAGCCAACGTGACCATGAATCATCGTAGTGAGCCTGAGTGGCTTTTTCTGGACCAATTATTCGTTCTTTTTGCCAACTTACATTGGTGCGTGCCAGTGCGTGGTTACGGAGCAAGATTTTTAAATTAGTTGCTTTTATGCTTCACGATTATTTTGCACATTTTAATGTTTTTAGAAACAATTAAGTACAAAAATCATGTTGATATGTTATTCCTACCAGCAGATATTCAAATTTTGAGGTTCACAAAAAATGCCAATAAACGAATAGGAAAAAGGCTCAGTATGACATCACAGCAACACATTCTCCCACAAAGTTAATGTATTTCATTAAAATCTATAATCCTTTTTTATTAGCAAAGCCTGCTAGAAAAATAAATTGATCAAAGGTATTTATATACATTGCCAAATATACCCTACTTCAATAACTTTTGGAATATTGTTTTTAATTATACAGAAACAACCAATTAACGTTCAAAGAAATACATAAACATTAGCAATGGAATTGTCTCTGTGACATCATCAAACACGAATTCATCATACTGTACAAAAACTGTAAAATGCAATTGGGAAATCTTTAAAAATCTATATCTCCTGACAGAAAATGATATCAACCTGATTTTTGCACCAAATTGGTTCTAAAAGTATGCTCTCTCAAATAAAACTTCACAAAAACCATGGGAATATTACAAAAAACCATGGGAATATTACAAAAAAACCATGGGAATATTACAAAAAACCATGAGAATATTACAAAAAACCATGGGATATTACAAAAAACCATCAGAATATTACAAAAAGCCATGAGAATATCACAAAAAACATGGGAATATTACAAAAAACCATGGAAATATTACAAAAAATCATGGGAATATTGCAAAAAACCATGGGAATATTACAAAAAATCATGAAAATTTTCCTTTCAAAAGATTAATCTTGGATCTGCAATTATGCCATTGCAAGGTACACATACTGCGTGGTCACTTTTGAACACAATGGTAAAATCCTTAAACAAATAAGATATCAACGTGGTTCATTCACTCATTTGTTTCTTTAAAGGATTAGTTTAGTGGTCAAGCATGTCCATCTTATATAAAAGAGGACTTCAAAAGAAACAAATGGTGGAGAAAGTGTTCAAAAAACTTATTCCATTAGGAGATATTAAAGGATTAGTTCAGTGGTCAAGCATGTTCACCTTATATGAAAGAGGAATTTAAAAGAAACAAAATGGTGCAGAAAGCATTCATATATCTTATTCCGTTAATAAGGAGATATTCAAGTTTAAAGCTCCATGTTTTATCTGTGTAGAAATGACTGGAGTAGTAAGTCTACTATGGAAAGTTGGTGTCCTCATCCTCACATTCTTAGCAATTGTTAATGTATTTGAAAGAAAGTTTATTTAAATTTTTTACTACTCAAAATTATTTTTTCAAACTTTCTTCAGGTGGTACATTATACACACTGTAAATACCTTATTAGATTCAGTTTTACTACTTTTTTGACATACCTTATTATTTTTGGGCCTCACAATCGCAGGACAAAATATGATAAAATACATAACGACTTTGAGGAATCTGAGGCTATGACATCACAACTAGTCTGATTTCAGTCGTTTCTACACAAATGATACCAAACTTTAAATGTGTATATCTTCTTAACGGAATAAGATGTTTGAATGCTTTCTTCACCATTTTGTTTCTTTTGAAGTCCTTGTTCATACTGTATGTAAGATAGATTTGCTTGACCACTGAAGTTATCCTTTAATAGAGCTCTAGCTATCAAACACATAAAGAAAAAAAAAATCACGGGAATATTCCTTTAACAAAAGACTTAATACAAAGTTAATGAGATTTGTATCCTTTATGACTTGTATTGTCTGTCATATAAGGAGTTCAGGCCATGGTGAGATTCTTGATTTCCTCAACTGTGTGCAGTAAATGATTGATTTCTTCAATAAACAAATAAAAAGTTTGTCAGAACAAAAGGCACATTCTACTGCCGTAAGCTGAGAAGTTAAATGAAACATGTCAATGCCCCAAATGTTATCAACTGGAAAATGTGGATTATAACTAATATCAATCATATATGTAAAACGTGCAACAGTCAATGAAAAAAATTACATTGTGCAACAATCAATGAAAACAAATTACATTTGAGTGAACGAAGTTCGTGTAGAATGATAACGTATAAAAAAGTACTGTAAAAAAGCACTGATACTAAGGATTGATACACCATTAGTGTACTGATACCAAGAATTGATACACCATTAGTGTACTGATACCAAGGATTGATACACCATTAGTGTACTGATACCAAGGATTGATACACCATTAGTGTACTGATACCAAGGATTGATACACCATTAGTGTACTGATACCAAGGATTGATACACCATTAGTGATTGATACACCATTAGTGTATTGATACACCATCTGATAGAATTGATACACCATTACTGATACTGATACTGATACCAAGGATTGATACACTATTAATGTACTGATACCAAGGATTGATACACCATTAGTGTACTGATATCAAGGATTGATACACCATTAGTGCACTGATACCAAGGATTGATACACCATTAGTGTACTGATATCAAGGATTGATACACCATTAGTGTGGCAGTTGTAGGCACCATTTCAAAGGATTAGTTGTTCAATGGTCACTGAACAGTGACCACCGACTAATCGTTCAATCATTCCTGCCCCTCAAACAATCATCTTCTGCATAGAATTTATATCATACATAGAAACAAAGCTTCACTCGGCAGAGTATCTTTTTCGAACCCTGATCAATCAATTTTAACATGCTATTAAATGATATTTATCAAAAACTCTTATTTATATTAACTGAAATATTAACATCTAATTATTGACCTAAAGTACTTTTCAGGAGGTAAACACAAAAACAAAATTCAAAACTATAAAACATTTGACCTAATTCAATGGACAGCTTTAATTGAACAGTTGGTTAATTTCCCTCTATATTGATACATTGGAAGAGATTTCATTTAAAACATAATATACAGAACGGTCGTGACATAACAACAAAGATCATACAGTGATCATTATTAACTGGCATTTACACTGCCCGACTTCTCAATGTGTATCATAGCCATGTGTATACACAACACCTACCAACTTTACTACAATTTTACTTATAAACGAATCATCAGCAAACATGCTGTATCTCTTTGGTTAAATAACAGAAAAACATTACCGTACCTTCTTCAAATATCTTCAATACACACATATTTATTACTTTGAATCATTTACATAGTATTGGCCTTTTTTAGTAAAGATAAATCAAAGAATTACCAATTTATAACATGTTCTGTAAGTACACTACACATTACTCGTACAGGATAAAAGAAACTTAACTAGTGAAACTATCAATACCATCAACATACAATTGTAACTAGATTTGTTTCACTCTGTAGAGCATAAACTGCTGCCCCCCCAGTCCATTAAATTTGTTTCACTCTGTAGAGCGTTTACTGCTGTCCCCTACCGTCTATCCCCTATCCTCAATATAATCTACCTCACAAACCCTAGGCCCAAGTTATTTAACCCCCTCCCCCCCCCTTCTTTCTCAGCAATCTCTTTCTCACTTATGATCTGTATTGTCATTTGCAGGCTTAACAACTCCAGGATCCTACCTTGTGATTAATTTCATTGTTTACAGTTTTATTCAGGCTAAGCATTCATTGCTAGAGTTCCATTCAGGCAAGATTCACACTCCATCATTTTCATTTCATACAAGCCAATTGTTTTGATTCTCTTTGATACTAGAAATCACTTGATTCTATTTTCTTTAAGAGTCCAGAAAATTGATTGTTTGATTTCCATTCATTGTTCAGCACATGATTGTATTGGAAATTTTAACGTAAGTCTTGACAGATCTCCCTTCTAAAGCATACCACCCTCCATTTCTGCCCCTCCCCTGTTCCAATATATTCCAAAATTGTAATCATTCCTTCCTCACGTAATAACAAAACTGCACACCAAATTCAATCAAAATCCAATCACCAGTTCTTGATATATGTTGATGACAAAGAAACACACAAACAGACAGACAAAAAATTAAACAGACAAATGCAGGCGAAAATATGACCTCCATCCAACTTCCATTGGCAGAGGTAATCACAACCTCTGTCCAACTTTGGTAATAATACCTGAATACGGTAGGATCATAAAGCTGAGAACCTCAATTTGACAAATGCTCGGTTGTCAAGTTAGGTGAGTTAATAAAACAGATTAATGACGACTTACAATGAGTGAAAGAAAACAACCAAATTTACTCAGAGTAAAAAATCAACTTTTCAAGGAAAGTTATTGTTTTGTTTTCATTTCAAGGCATAACATATATTCCCCTGAAACATCACAACCCCTGCTGTTCATCCCCTGCTGTTCATCCCATGCAGCTCAATCATTATTCCCTTAATCACTTAACAAACCACATGACAAATCTTACCAGAATCTTATCATCTCTTCCTGAGATGCGTTGATAAGAGACAAACATCAGAGAATGGGAGTGATTGATGGCTTGTCACAAAATGTAACATCCCAAAATTTCAAATTTGTCACATGTGAAAATGTCACAATAATTGTTGGTACCTTTTGCACAGAATGTCATATCAGTTTTGCCTTGGTCACAGTTGATTGGCATATTCACACATCATGACCAGTTGACTGGTGATACTCATAGAAAGGATCATTTGGTTATGTCTGTTTCATGAAACACTAAAATGCAACATCACTAAAATGCAAAATCAAATTACATGGCCTATGCCAATGAGTGTGAGAAAAGGGCTAAAATATGTCACAAAATATCAGACAAATTTCAATACATCTGTTTATGTTCATTTTGTCACAGAAAAATATCACAGATTTTTGGAGAATGAAATTTTGTCGCAAAATGTCACCACGTCATTGATGCTTCACTCTCTGCAAACATTCAAACACAAACAACTAGAATGGTAAATACCATCATGGTTCGCATGCCTATGCAAATTGACACCCATACCATATGACCAGGCCATTTATAAAATGGTATCTCACACTAAGTTCCACATGGCACCCCATGTCCCACATGGCATCCCACCCCATGTCCCATATGATATCCCATCCCATCCCTTGTCCCACATGGCATTCCACCATATCTTCCACATGACATCCCACCCCATGTCCCACATGACATCTCATGCCATCTCTTGTCCCACGTGGCATTCCACCATATGTCACACATGGAATCCCATCCTATTACCCACATGACATCCCATCCTATTACCCACATGACCTAAGGTGGGATGCCTGTGGGACATCAGGTTGGAAGCCACTGATGCGGGACATACGGTGGGATGCCATGGGGATATAGGGAGAGATGCCATGTGGGACACAGGGAGGGACGCCATGTGGGTCACAGGGAGGGATGCCATGTGGGACACGGGGAGGGATGCCATGTGGGACAAAGGGAGGGATGTCATGTGGTACATATGGTTGGATTAATGTGGGACATACATGTAGGATGGGATCCATGTGGGACAGGGTGGGATGCCATGTGGGACACATGGTGGAATGCCATGTGAGACATACTGTATGGTAGAATGCCATGTGTGACAAGAGAAGGGATAGGATATCATGTGGGACATGTGGTGGGGTGTTATTTGGCACATGGGATGGAATCTATGTAGGACATAGGGTGGGATGTAGTTAAAAAAATGGTACATCTTCTCTGTCTTTTAGAAAGAATCTAAAGACATAGTTATTTTTAAACTCTGCCAAACAATTGCTTGCTCATACACATATTCTGTTGACTGTATTTCTTTGTTAATTTGTACATGTTATTGTTGTAATGCGCTTTGTATCCTCTGGTAAAAGCGCAATAGCAAATGTTCTTTATTATTATTATTATGTCCCACATTGGATCCCACCATACGTTCCACATGGTATCCCTCCCAATGTCCTGATGGCATCCTACTTTATGTTCCACATGTCATCACATCGCATGTCCCATGACCTCCTACCCTAGGTCCCACATAGTTTCCTACGCTATGTCACACATGGCATCCCAACCTATGTCACACCCTATGTTACTCTGGCATCCCATGTCCCACATGACATCCTATCCAATGGCATTCCACCTAATGTCCCGCATGGCATTCCACCCTATGTCCCACATGGCATTCCACCATATATCCTACATGGCATTCCACCCTGTTCCACATGGCATCCCACCCCATGTCCCACATGGCATCCCACCCCATGTCCCACATGACATCCCATAGGCTCCATAAGAAGTCTCATCTTAGGTATCACAGTCCCTGGTTGAACATACTATGTATGAAAGTGTCAGTTCATATAATAACTTATATGCAAATGACTTGTTGAATAAGAAAAGAAGGCAGAGTCATATAATTAGGCCTAATATAGCCCTTGGTGAATACCACATGGTATTATTATATTATATGTCCCGCATGGCCCCATTCATGTCCCACATGGCATCCCTCCCTATGTCCATATGCAGTCACATCCTGTCACACTCCCTGACTGAGCATACTAAATAAAAAAAGTTTGGTCGGTTCATATATTGTGGCAACTTTATGCAAATGAACACAATAATAAAGGCAGATTTCAATAATCATGACTTATACAACGGTTGGTGCCCAAATAGTTTGAAAGATTTTAAATCTCCAGCACTACGAGAGAGACACTTGAGGATCTCTGAAGAATATTGGAAAATTATATCATTTTACAGTTATCTTTTAAGAAAATATCAAATGTATGTTAGAATTTTTAAGGAAACTAGTCTTCAATGTCTTAAGTGTCTCTGAAAAACATTTTGTAATGAATTTTTACCCATTCATAAGGATATCTGAAAAAACTTTAACTTTTTCTGAGGAACTCTGAAGAATCTTTAACATTTTCTGAGGAATTCTCAAAAAGCTTTTAACATTTCTGAAGAAATCTCAGGAAAAACTGAGGATGGCTGAACAGAGGGCCGGCCAAAATCTCCATAACATAGGTTCGCATTATGCTTCGCATGCTCACCAAAAATAAAAAACATAACCTGTCCAATATTATTGATGGAGGTAAATAATCAAAACAAAACCACCAGCATTGATTGGCTCCAGGTGCGACTAGTTCTTTAATCCTCTGTGAATAAAAAATGCTAATCAAAGTAATTCTCATAGAAATCATTACATGGTTGTATCTAAGAGGTGGACAGGGTCGTTCAACCCCCTTCCCCAGCTCCCAATTGCCTTTGTTTTTTGCTCTTCAGTAAAATTTAGCAACCGAACAGTTTAAAAAATCCTTTTTTTGCACAATTTTATATCTCCGTGACTTTTCCATGGCCACAGCACACATCTATTAAACTTCCACTACTTTTTCAGGACTGTAACCCAAATTTATTATACTTCCACTTTTTTCCAGAGCCACAGTCCACATATATTATTTCCATTGCTTGTCCAGGACCATAGCCCACATTTCTTACATTTCCATGACTTTTCCAGGACCATGATCAAAAATTATATATTTCCAGAGTCACAGCTCACATTTATTATACTTCCATAACTTTTCCAGGGCCCAAGTCCACATTTATTACATTTCATGAATTTTCCAGGGCCACAGCCCGCATTTATTGCATGTCCATGACTTTTAGCTTCCTAAAGAAGAAAGTACTTACCAACATTTACGTTGACAACAAAGATGGAATTCACCGGCGGCGATACTCTCTACTCTCTCGACGTTCCCGGTCTCTATCACGATCACCACGGTATTCTCTCTCACGGCTCCTGTCTCTATACTCTCGCTCGTGGCTCCTGGAACGCTGCTCCCGCTTGTGACGAGAGCTGCGAGATGAATCTCTGCTACGATGTCTGTTCTCCTCCCGCTCACGGCTGTCTCTCTCCTTGCGGCTCCTGCTGTGATTGCTGGTGCTGCTCCCGCTGAAGAGCAACACACAAAAGGAACTTAAATAATGCGTTTTAAGAAACATTCCTGTGATTTTCTTTAATTTAAAGGGACAATTAAAGAAACAATGTTAATATTTTCTGTTCAGGAGTTAACACACTTCAAGATTCCCACAGTATGTTGAAAAGTGACTGGTACTGCAAGTCTAATTCAACAGTGTGATGTCATAGCACACTTGCAAGACAATTTTGATGTATTTCTTGGAAAATTCATTACCTCCTTCTAAATTGATGGGAACTTTTTGCTTTAATTAACCAATCTGAGTTAGATGATTGACAGTTTTTTCAATCGAATCACTGCATGAATTTGCCTAGCAACAAAATTTGTGTAACTAAGTGAGGCAAACATCACACATGGCACTGGTACAGTACAGCTAGCTAGTGCTCTCACATAATCAATGAAATTTACTGCACAAAACAAATTTCTGCACACAGAGACTGAATAACAGCAAAATGCTGGAACCAAAATGCTCTTCCGGCCCACTATGGATGGGCTTTGTTAATCCGATTCCTGTTACCCAAAATAGTTTGCAAACTGAATTTTGTTCATCCCTTTTGCTAAAAACTCTAAAGACCGGAGAAGTGCCATAAATGGATCAAAGCTTTGGCAGGCCTCGCAAACATCTAAATGTCAATATGTTGGTCATGCATGATTGCAGATTTGAAGTTTGTTTTCCCAACCTATTTACTGCGTTGATATGGTGGGTGTGGCTTATTTTGTACCTCAGAGACGTTAATTATTGAGACATGGTATAAGACACACTTCACAAGAACATGTTTTGCTCATCTGTTCATGTATCTGACATTTCTAACCATTGTCAGACTGAAAATAAAAGAATCGAAGGTCCCCCTTTCTAGGCATGGTCTGGCAAGGGTTTCAAAAAGAAAAATGTAAATTTTACAGAGCGATGACAAACTACACATGTGCTACAGACGTACCTTGCGGCGGAGGCTCCATAGGACTTGGATTCAATTCCGTGCAGACAATCTTGTAGGGAACTGATGACTACTTTGCAGCGGTTATCGTTGGCAATCTTGGATTGTTTGATGATGGAAATAGCAGTCACAAGGGTCTCAATGGCACTTGCAAATTCACCTGGCAAAATAAAGGTGGTTTTTGCATCAGTAAATCATAAATACAAACTGCTTTCAAGTAGCAAATGCATACAAGTAGATTGTGATCACATGTATTTAAATGATTAGTTTAGTGGCAAATCTTATATGAAAGTAGACAAAAAGACAAAATCATTCTGAAGAAACTGCTTTTGATACCGTTCCTGTTTAGATGATAAAACTTGTCCTAAGGTTTAAACTGTTGTGAATTTCAGAGGATATTGGAGGTAGAAAGCACATGTATTTTATCAGTGGTGAATTTTGCCAAAAAAACAAAACATTTCTGACAAAATAAGCCAGGCTTCAAAAAGTTTCAATAATTCAAATAATCTTGGAAATGTTCAATTGTCTAAGCCTATAAATAATTAATTATGAGTTTTGAACCCCAAGCCTTGGGAGTATGTGTGAACTTGGAAACTAAGCCTTAAGAGTTATCTGTGATCTACAAACCCCTAGCCTTATTGCTATCTGTGAGCTACAAACCCCTAGCCTTGTTGCTATCTGTGAACTTTGAGCCCCAAGCCTTGGGGCTATCTGTGAACTATGGACCCCAAGCCTTGGGGCTATCTGTGAACTATGAACCCCAAGCCTTGGGCTATCTGTCAACTATGAATCCCAAGCCTTGGGGCTATCTGTGAACTATGAACCCCAAGCCTTGGGCTACCTGTGAACTATGAATCCTTAGCCTTGGGCTATCTGTGAAGTATGAACCCCAAGCCTTGGGGCTATCTGTGAACTATGAATCCCAAGCCTTGGGGCTATCTTTGAACTATGAACCCTTAGCCTTGGGCTATCTGTGAACTATGAACCCCATGCCTTGGGCTATCTGTGAACTATGAACCCCAAGCCATGGGCTATCTGTGAATTATGAACCCCAAGCCTTGGGCTATGTGTGAACTATGAAGCCCAAGCCTTGGGCTATCTGTGAACTATGAACCCCAAGCCTTGGGCCCAGAACTATAAACCCCAAGCATTGGGCTATCCATGAACTATGAACCCCAAGCCTTGGGGTTATCTGTGAACTATGAACCCCAAGCCTTGAGGTTATCTGTGAACTATGAACCCCAAGCCTTGGGCTATCCGTGAACTATGAACCTCAAGCCTTGGGGTTATCTGTGAACTATGAACCCCAAGCCTTGAGGTTATCTGTGAACTATGAACCCCAAGCCTTGGGGTTATCTGTGAACTTGAACCCAATCCTTAAATGTTATTTGTGAACTATGAATCCCAAGCCTTGGGGTTATCTGTAAACCATGAACCCCAAGCCTTAGGGCTATCTGTAAACCATGAACCCCAAGCCTTGGGGCTATCTGTGAGCTTTGATCCCCAAGCCTTGGGGCTATCTGTGAAATTAAGAACCTAATCCTTGATAGTTATTTGTAAACTATAAACCCCAAGCCTTGGGGGCTATATGTGAACTTTGAACCCAATCCTTGAATTTTATTTGTGAACTAAGAACCCCCAAGCCTTTGGACGATTTGTGAACTTTGAACCCCAAGCCGACATACCATTTGAAGCATCAGACACAGCCTTAGAGATTGCATCACTAGAGAGAGTTCTATTTCTGGTCATGGCCTCGTCAAACTCTTCTGGTGAGAGCTGCTGCTGCTGCTCTGCCGGAGGTTCTTGCACTCTGTACATAGGATGAGAGAAAACAAAATGGATGAACAGATTATCCTGACATTACGTTAAGGTTGCCACCTGTTGTTCACCTTCACATCGAACTGACACAAATTTTTCTGATCTGCTTAGAAGCAAACAGCTCATGACTCTTAAGGAAGCTGTTTACCCAAAATCATCAAATGTCTATGGAGTATTTGCATTGTTATTACCCATGCATTAAATCCCGTTAATGCACAACCATGATTATATGGTTTATTCCATTTTCAAAACAGGTATAAAGAGATAAACTATTTAAAAACTTTTCTCTTTTTTTCATTTTAAACAATTTAACACAAAAAATTATAAAAAGATTCATGTTTTGGCATCGTGTTTATATATGCGTATTTATTAATGCATGGTTCAAAGGACTTTCCACCTATGAATGAATCTCCTGAAGTAGGGCCATTCCACTTGTGTCAAAGTCCTTTGCCCATTGCATTAAATACACAAATACACAGTTTCAACATTAATATTATTATTTGGGCAGCTCTTACACTGGGCAAAAATTGAAACATAAAAGAAAAGGGCATGAACAAATTATTTCAAATAATCAATTTCACTTCAAAGAATTGTGATAGACATTTAAAAAATAAAGGATCTATTTTTGCTACTTTCATGATTTTTAATAGGTTTTGAGGCAATTTAGCAAAATGGTCTCAAACTTATACCTTTATACTGTGCTGTATTTACTAATCTGCATATAGTGTGGACACAGAGACAAAATGTTCTGAAAGAAATTTTAATAACAGAGATAATTTTGACAGGTCTTCAAGTGTAACTCTGACCAGGACACCACCTGGATGAAGAAAATGAAGGCATGCCACAGACAACATGATGGGGATGGTAGAGAAGGTCGGATGGGGAGCTGGAATTGGCTCGGGGAAGCGGCACAAGACAGGAAGAGATGGATTTCTGGGCTGAGTGTCTCAAATCTTTACTTGAAGGAGAAGGGAGCAAAAGTGGCTATGATAATAAGAGTTAGAATTATTTTTTTTTTAATAATTAATATGCTCACATTTTACACACTTTTAATGAACTATTATTCATCACACAATTATATGGGGAACGATCTTAGAGCAATGAACCAGGAACATTTTGGCTGAAATCTTCACTTTTTCCCACATATACTCTTACTTACTCGAGAAATAAAAAAAAAAAAAACATTAACAAAATTCTTGCTACCCACAAATCCCCATTTTCCCCTGATCATAACTGCCGGAACCATGGGGTTTCCCCAAATCTGTATCCCTTCCTACTAATTAGACTTTTGAAACAGTCATTCTGATGAACAGTCATTCTGATAAACAGTCATTGTGATGAACAGTCATTTTGATGAACAGTCATTTTAATAAACAGTCATTCTGATGAAAAGTCATTCTGATGAACAGTCATTCTGATGAACAGTCATTTTGATGAAGTCATTCTGATCAACAGTCATTCTGATCAACAGTCATTCTGATCAACAGTCATTCTGATCAACAGTCATTCTGATCAAGTCATTCTGATCAAGTCATTCTGATCAAGTCATTCTGATCAAGTCATTCTGATCAAGTCACTCTGATCAAGTCACTCTGATGTACAGCCATTTTGATGAAGTCATTCTGATGAACAGTCATTTTGATGAACAGTCATTCTAATGAACAGTCATTCTGATGAACAGTCATTTTGATGAACAGCCATTCTGATGAACAGTCATTCTGATGAACAGTCATTTTGATGAACAGTCATTCTGATGAACAGTCATTCTGATGAACAGTCATTCTGATGAACAGTCATTCTGATGAACAGTCATTCTGATGAACAGTCATTTTGATGAACAGTCATTCTGATGAACAGTCATTCTGATGAACAGTCATTTTGATGAACAGTCATTCTGATGAACAGTTTATTCTGATGAAGTCATTCTGATGAACAGTCATTCTGATCAAGTTATTCTAATCAAGTCATTCTCATGAACAGTCATTCTAATGAACAGTTATTCTGATGAAGTCATTCTGATGAAGTCATTCTGATCAAGTTATTCTAATCAAGTCATTCCGATCAACGGTTATTCTGATTAAGTGAGTATATTTATTTACCTTTCTTCTGATTGTCTGTACTGCTCTGGTCTTGGAGATTGGTCATAATTCTGCAAAAGAAGAAATAATTGCACAATTATTAATGTAATAACAAAGACGGCATCAAACTGAGTTGCATACACAAATTTACTTCATTGAAAGAACCTTGCAACCTACAGCTGCAACATACTTCAGGTAATGTTAAGGAATATTCCCATAGTATTTTTGCAAAATTTTATTTAAAAGAGCAAACCTTTAGAGCCAATTTGGAACAAAAATCAGAATGATATCATATTCTGTTCAAAAGATATGGATTTTTAAAAATTTCCCAATTGCATTTTACAGTTTTTGTACATTATGATGAATTTGTGTTTGATGATGTCATAGAGCAATTCCATTGCAGATGTTTATGTATTTCTTTGAATGTTATTTGGTTGTTTGTGTATGATTAGAGACAATTTTCCAAAAGTTATTGAAGTAGGGTATAATTGGTAATGTATATAAATAGCTAACTTTCATCAATTGATTTTTATAGCAGGTTTTATGAATAAAAAAAAAAGGATGATAGATTTAAATGAAAGACATAAACTTTGTGGGAGAATGTGTTGCCGTGATGTCATACTCAGCCTTTTCCTATTCGTTTCTTGGCATTTTTTGTGAACCTTAAAATTTGAATATCTCCTGGTAGGAATAACATATCAACATGATTTTTGTACTAAATTTTTCTCTTTCTTATGAAAGGGTATAAAAAAACATGCTATGTTCAGAAAGAGCATTAAATTCTCAACAAAATAACGTCTTCCAGAGCACCTGCAAGGACAGCTAATAAAGTATGAATAAGGGTATTTCAGCTGATGTCATAAGGTCACATGACTTTGTTTACATCCCTATTTTGTAGGGCAGGAACACTGCTGTCTGCTGTATACTTCATTAGACCTACAGTACATACGTCTGTATGTTGTTACATAAGACTATTTTTGTAAGATGATTATGCTGGAATCTTGCTATGCCATTAGTTGCGCTAATAGATGTGTGCAGGGGAATTCAAAAACATTTTATCGATTTCTATCTGATCCATTCAAAGGTTTCTGCTGTACGACGCGACAGTTTTCAACCTACGGTTCACACTAGGCAGCGAGCACTTTATATCAAGTATGTAGGCTTTGTCTAAGTATAACGAACAATCAGCTGGCATTAACATTCAAGTTACTCTTCGTATACCCGTTGAATATATAAAACTTAAGGAAAATATGAAGTAAAATGGGAAGCGGACAAAAAACTGCAATTAGTCAAATTCACTGAACTGGTACTGGTAGATTAGCATGTAGTATGTTTGTTGTACGTGTGATGTGACAGAGCTGTGTGAAGACAGGTGAAACACAACGGCGCCGCTGCCCTGCAAAATGGAGTCTAGTTGAGTCACGTGATGAAATCCCTCTATACTTATTCATGTATGCAAAAGTTGTGATGTATGGAAGAGAGGACAGCTCCAAAATTTTCATGTCATCCTTGAAATTTCTTTCCTAATTTTCAGTCACTAAAAATCAGCACTGTTTTCTCCTGGTAAATTTTGATTGCTGGTATGATCGAGATTCAACACCTCTTCATGCCGAAAAGTTTCTCTTTAAGTCTATCCGCACCCAACACACAAGTTATTCCTAAACACTCAGGTATGACAATTATCAACCCGACTTCCTGTTCAGTGTATTGTGTTTTCTCTCCAAACAATGATTGTCTATCTGCCATTCCCATGCACACCACAGCCAAGTAGCCCAAAGTCATTTGTGTGTATAAGATTACAGAAAGTTAGTGCTAAATAAACAGGGAAACTTTTGTGATCAAAATTACTCATCCATGTTAGGTGTCTTAATGGGAGACATTTGCAAACTGGTGATAAAAATAACTGTATTATATGCCTGAGGTGATGTGTGCATTAACTGTGAATAACCATTTCTCCTAAGGAAAGATATTGCTTCATGTTATTCAACCTCTCCCATTTAAATAATGTGGCTGGAGGATTGAAAAACAATACGTTAACATCAGAAAATTGATAGGTTTTCTTGTTGTAATGTCACAAAATTTCAATAAAATTGACAAAATTCGTCAAAAATGCTGTAAAATGGTCAGTTTTTACTGATTTGATGAAACTTTTTGCAAGCTTTATAGCTTATTTTCGGAACCCACTAACAAGCTGTTCCTAAAGGTCTACGGACAAGCAGAGGTTAAATTATATTACATAAGGTTACACTGGAATATGTTGGATTATATTAGATTACATTCACTAGTTTACATTAAATTCCAATACCTGATAATGAAAATAACATTATATCAAATCCAAATAGAGCAGGTTCAGCAAAGAGCCACTAGACTTATTCCCGAAGTAAAGGAATCTCTTTTATGAATCTAGGCTGCAAATTCTTGTTTAATGATCATGCTCGAGTTGAGAAGAGTACGTGGCGATAAAACTCAGGTATTTAAATTCCTATCTGGTAGCGATGCTTTGACTTCCTGTTATTTCTTACACGTTTCAGCTAATACTCATGTGACATGTGGTAAGTTTGAAGTTGACCAAAGAATTCTCACGGATAGATATTGGCGTTTCAGCTTTTTTCTGGGAGTTGTTAATGAGTGAGTGGTTCGCCTGAGTGGGTAGTTAGCTCCAATTCTGTTCACAATTTCGAAGTCAACATTGATAAGTTCTTTACTAAATCTGGGCGTCTTTGATGTTTTTTTTGGGTAGAGGTGGTGGTGTTAGTTTGGGCTTTTCATGGAGTGACTAACCCTTCTTAGCCCGTCATCTTGTTATGTTATCTTAAATATATGAAGGTTCAAACTTGTGAAAAGATTGAAATCAATAATTAATAGCTCACTGACATCAAAACATTTATTTTAAATGAGATGATCAAGAAGAGATGGCCAACAGATTCAAAATGAGATGATCAAGAAGAGATGGCCAACAGATTCAAAATGAGATAATCAAGAAAAGATGGCCTACAGATTCAAAATGAGATGATCAAGAAGAGATGGCCTACAGATTCAAAATGAGATGATCAAGAAGAGATGGCCTACAGATTCAAAATGAGATGATCAAGAAGAGATGGCCTACAGATTTAAAATGAGATGATCAAGAAGAGATGGCTTACAGATTCAAAATGAGATGATCAAGAAGAGATGGCCCACAGATTCAAAATGAGATGATCAAGAAGAGATGGCCTACAGATTCAAAATGAGATGATCAAGAAGAGATGGCTTACAACAATGACAGACACAGCATATTACAGTTTGTATACAACAAAACAATTCTATAAAGTCCTGCCAAGTTCAGAAGCAAAAATTGTAAAGTACAGTACATGCTAAAGCCACAATTGTACATGACCATGCATTAATTCTGACCTTGACAGGAGGCGGGCCATTTCGATCTTGAGGAGGCGGAGCTTGATTCTGATTTCCGTGGAAAAATGCAGGATTAACATGAGGAGCAGGCTGTCCTGGAGAAGTCTGGACTGGTGGGGGGCCTTGCGGGGCTGAGTGAGGCGGTGGCCCATGATGTCCAGGGGTGGGCCTTGACCTGGGGGTGGGCCTTGGCCTGGAGGTGGGCCTGGCCGTGGTGGAGGCAGCCCAGTCTTTAAAAGAAAACATTTAAGCATTATAACTGGATTTACAATATTTCATGTCATTCTCAATCTGGTTGGTATACATTAATCCATATCAAAAATATTTGGTGTGATGACCAGATAAAACATCTGATGCTTTACCAATAAATTTTTGAAATAAGACAACGAATTTCATCTTAAATTGATAATTAGGGTCTTTCACACTAGAACAGTTAACAGCTTTTGGTTCAGTCTATACCGAGTCTTCAAAACTGCCAGTGCTACAAATCTGTTTCTAAACTCCAGGAAAAAAAATCATCGCTTGCTGTGATTTGCTTGTGATACTTTGTTAACTGAACTGTTTGTTATTATAATTTCCTGTTGCGTGAAGCCTTGTAATGATACATACAGTAAATCATGAAAAGTTGAGCTTTCTGCCCTGTCGCACATCAGAAAATTTGCATATACATTTATACAAACTTAAACTTTAATCAGTCTAATATCGAAAACTAAAAATGATGTTTCCAAATTTCAAAACTCAGACGGACCTTGAAAAAATCCTTGATTGTGATGGTTATAACCGCGGGAAAATTGCAAAATCATGGGAAGAAAATACAAATCATTTAAAATTATTTTAGATTTCTTGAATAAACAATAGTTTGTGTGGTAAATAAGTGTTCTAAAAACATCCCATGTAATTGTGCGATGAAAAGTACATTAACTTGTGAGAGGGCAGTATATAAAGATGTATTTACTACATTTATACTATTTCTGTCATGATTTTTCATGGGAAGATTTTCGACACCTTTATTTTCAGAATAATTTTTTCCAACTGCTAACTCTAATATCAAATTTACAAAATTTTCCTGACTCCCATAGACCTGTAATATACCTTATTAAAGCTAAATCCTTACTCGGGGGCCCAATCAGATCGTTGTCTACCCCCGGTTTCCTTGGGGTAAGCGGTTGAAAGCACATATGACTCCCCTGGATAGGAAGCCAGCAGTCCTTCACAGGTTAACTCACCAGCAGTGCTGGTACTCATTTACAGCTGAGTGATAATAGCCATTATGCAACGATCACGACGGGAGTCGAACCTGGTACATTTCACATACAACCCACCACCCCTATAGGGCCACAATGACTCCCTACCACCCCTGTAGGGCCACCATGAGTCCCTACCACACCTGTCGGGTGACCATGACTCCCTACCACCCCTGTGGGGCCACCATGACTCCCCACTACCTCTGACTCCCTACCACCCCTGTAGGGCCACCATAACTCCCTACCACCTCTGTAGGGCCACCATAACTCCCTACCACCTCTGTAGGGCAGCCATGACTCCCCACCACCCCTGTAGGGCCACCATGACTCCCCACCACCCCTGTAGGGCAACCATGACCCCCTACCACCCCTGTCAGAGTATCAGTAAGCATATTGATTATCATGGACAAAAATATTGCGATACGTTAGGAATATTAGTTTTGGAAAACTGCTAAGGCTTTCAGCATCTATCCCAAATATTGCTGCAAATATTACCTTAAAATGACATTCATTTGAAATGTTTCTGAAATTGTGTCACAAAGTTTTGCTTTCATACGCAGCTTACATGTGAAAATTGGCAAAACACAACATGTTGGTCACGGCATATTTGAAATTAAGAAAAAAAACAATATCATGTTATCGCAATAATCAACATATCGTTAACAGCCCTTATACATCTCCTACTTTCATATGCGAGACCTTTATCTACATGTAGGTTTGGGTGTAACACATTTCACAGGATCATTTACTTTCTATTTCGCTCAACCTAACAGCTTCCTGTATGGATATTAGGTTTACCACCTGAATGGGTGAATGTGTACACCAACAGAGAATGCAATTCAAACCACGACTTGTTTTGAAAACCGACACTAACTGTAAACCTCATTTTCAACATCCGTCCAATTGTACAGTATATGTTCCAAAATGTGATGATGTTGTATGTGAATTCTTCAAAGATTTTTATGTTACAACTTATATTCCATTTCACAATTTTTTCAAACATTGGAAGAAATACTTGACAAAGGTTGGTATGACTACCAGTTAAATCACATCGAGCCTCAGGGGCTTATAAAGCCAATGCTTAAACACCGTTTCCATGGTGCTAAGCGGACGAGATTACTTCAACTCCCCTGGATGGGACACCAGTCCATCTCAGGTTAACTCCCTCACTAAAACTGGCACTCATTTCACAGCTGCGTGAACTGGAGCAAATGGGATGAAGTGTCTTGCTCAAGGACACAGCACAGTGCCCTGGATGAGATTCAATCCCTGTACTTTATGAGTATGAGACTGATGCCTTATTCACTGGGCTACTGCACTCTCATGACTACCAGTGCGTTACTGGGCTACTGCACTCTCATGACTACCAGTGTGTCACTGGGCTACTGCACTCTCATGACTACCAGTGCGTCACTGGGCTACTGCACTCTCATGACTACCAGTGCATCACTGGGCTACTGCACTCTCATGACTACCAGTGCGTCACTGGGCTACTGCACTCTCATGACTACCAGTGCGTCACTGGGCTACTGCACTCTCATGACTACCAGTGCATCACTGGGCAACTGCACTCTAATGACTACCAGTGCGTCACTGGGCAACTGCACTCTCATGACTACCAGTGCGTCACTGGGATACTGCACTCTCATGACTACCAGTGCGTCACTGGGCTACTGCACTCTCATGACTACCAGTGCATCACTGGGCTACTGCACTCTCATGACTACCAGTGTGTCACTGGGCTACTGCACTCTCATGACTACCAGTGCGTCACTGTGCTACTGCACTCTCATGACTACCAGTGTGTCACTAAGCTACTGCACTTTCATGACTACCAGTGTGTCACTGGGCTACTGCACTCTCATGACTACCAGTGTGTCACTGGGCTACTGCACTCTCATGACTACCAGTGCGTCACTGGGATACTGCACTCTCATGGCTACCAGTGTGTCACTAAGCTACTGCACTCTCATGACTACCAGTGTGTCACTAAGCTACTACACTCTCATGACTACCAGTGTGTCACTAAGCTACGGCACTCTCATGACTACCAGTGCGTCACTGGGCTACTGCACTCTCATGACTACCAGTGCATCACTGGGCTACTGCACTCTCATGACTACCAGTGCTGCCAGAAAATTAAAAGAGCATTTGATATGGACTTACATGAAACTAACTTAAATTACCCAAAATACAACTCAATTACCTAAAAACACGGCTACAACCGCAACCAAGATGTATTCAACATCTTTATTTGTTGTTGTAGGTAGTTCAAAATCAGACAGGTTAGATGATGATGACGATGATGATAATGATGATAATAATGATAATGATAATAATAATAATAAAAATAATAATAATAATAATAATAATAATAATAATAATAATAATAATAATAATAATAATAATAATAATAATAATAATAATAATAATAATAATAATAATAATAATAATAATAATAATAATAATAATAATAATAATAATAATAGTAATAATATAATAATAACACTGTTAACAGAGTAAGTTTGAAAGTGCAGCCTTCACAAAGCATTTTACAAGTGAGTTATAACTGTCCTGACAGAGACAAGGCAGGACAACATAGCTGGTGCCATATTTGAAGTCTTTGGCACTCAGTGGCGCTGTTAACGATTAGCGATTAATCAATCACAACTCTTCAAACACATTAAAGCTTTTCACAATTAACCACAAAAATACTATATTGTGGCCGTGGCCTAGTGTACGGGCTAGAATTATGGCCAGAACTAATTGTTGGGCACTCTAAAACTATACTGGGATCCGGTCTGTGCATACATTATTTAGTGAGAGCTCTGTCAGACTAAGGAAGTGACTGTAAGGCTAAAAAATCTGCAACATTTCTTGCTGATATTTCTACATCTGTTTAAAGATCATCTAAATGCAGGATCTTTATTTTGAACTAGTTTTATCAGACCAACAGGTAAACTTACGACATATTAATTGCATTTTGGTGAGATTCTTGGCCTATTTGTTGTCCGAAAATGCATGGCCTATTTGAGTTCAAACTGTACCAGTTACACAATAATTTCATTGATTTCTAATGAACACTTAGAAGTTTTTTCTTTCTTATCGATTTTTGGGTGAAGATTGGTTGCAATTAATCTCTAAACACCTCACAAATGTTAGGGATTAAATGTTTAGTGACTTAATCGTAAATCGACAGCGCTAGCACTCCCTATCAAACGAATGCTGATCGGCTGAAAACATGAGCTTAAATGCAGAACATCTATACACCTACTTAGTTTGTTTGTTTGTTTGTTTGATGAGGTCTTAACGGCACCACGACAACGAAGGTCAAATTGTGCCTGAGAGGTCAGATCATTTTAGAGGTAGTAAGGAAAGAGACCAGGGGAAGAATGAGAGAAATTCAAGAACAAAAGCCAGAAAGCTGTGATCGAGAGAGGAGGTGCATGGGTAAAACTAAAAACAGAGTAGAGAGGGGGTGGAAGAGGAGGATTAATGCTACTCAAGGTTGGAAAACCTTGAAATCTTCCCAAACCTGGCAAGCAAAATGACTATTTTAGATAACATTACAATTCAGGAGAGCAAATTGAAAACTGGTCACAAGTGTCCCTTTTCAGCAAACCGATTGTCACGGGTCTTTGAACTCTCAACTAACCTCACATTCTCCATTGTCAGTTTCAATACTTATTGTTCTCTTTCATATTTACACATAGATTTACATTCTTTCACAACAATCTTCAAACTGTTGTAGAGATTTTTCAAACCAAGTTTAGCCGAACGTGATTTCTTCAGTACTTCGACCAATCAAATGCTTGGGGAAGTTTTCCTTTGTTTCCCAACCAATCAGGTATTTCCGTATTTCCTTTATGTTTAACGCACATATGATACATGCGCTTGAAAACATGTTTTCATACACTTGGTCCCATACCGTGCGTGAATTGTGCAGATGGCCAAGATTACCCGCTATTTGATTGGTTAAAAATATTCCTCCAGTATACGATTGGTCCATTACGGACACGTGAATCAATCGTTTTACAATATTACTCCACAAAATTAATTGAAAAGAATTTTACATACCACCCAATCACCATCCAACTTGCTATTTAAAGAATAAATAGTAGCATTGTACTTTCTTAGTCTGACATATTCCTTATTTTATATGATAGAATTAAAAATAACAAATCTTTCTGACCAAGTTTCATACCCCTTTAAGCAATCCAACACATTTTTTATAATTATTTAATTATTATTTAATTATTAAATTATTTAATTCTACTACTAAATAGTACTATGGGAGCTGCCATTTGATTTCAAAACATACAGATTATGATGTCATCAGCCAAGCAGGATGTTGGAATGCTTTGTATTTCCTTAAATCTACCTCAAGATTTCTAGGTTATAAGAAAAATATTTCTAATGTAAGGGTCAAGGAATTTTTTGTGTGCACATGTAATTAACAAAACATTCTGTTAAAACTTTGTGTCACATCATTTTGGAATAAAAAGTTTTATCACATTTATAAAAACATACATTAAATTCATTATGTCCCTATTGAAGAAACTATCTCATCATGCACAATATTTCAATACAAAATGAAACAAAATGGTAGCCTCCATGTGTCAAGTTCAATCATAAATAACTTGAGATATATAAGATTTTGACTTGCTGTTTTTGGTAGTTGGTTAAGATTTGTATCCTCTATCATATGAAATAATGATTGTATCAGACTGTCTCCTTTAAAGATGAATAACTTAAGATAAAAAAAAAGATATTAATTCGCATGTCCATCTGAAAGAGGACTTCAAAAGAAACAAAATGGTGAAGAAAGCATTACAAAATCTTTTTTTGTTAAGGAGATATTCAAATTTGAAGCATGGTATCATTTGTGTAGAAACGACTGAAATCAGACTAGTTGTGATGTCATAGCCTCAGATTCCTCAAAGTTTTTTGTATTCTATCAAATTTTGTCCTGCGATTTAGTGGCTTAAAAACCATGGAATATGTCAAAAAAGTAGTAAAACTGAATCTAGGAAGGGCATTTAAAATATACCACCTAAAGAAAAATTGAGGATGATAGTTAAAATAGAGAAAACATTAAATAAACATTCTTTAAAATACACAAAGACTTTGAGGAATTTGAGGCTGTGACATCACAACTAGTCTGAGCTCAGTCGTTTCTACAGAAATGATACCAAACTTTAAACTTGAATATCTCCTTAACGGAATAAGATTTTGCAATGCTTTCTTCACCATTTTGTTTCTTCTGAAGTCCTCTTTTATATAAGATGGGCATGCTTGACCCCTGAACTAATCCTTTAACATCTACTTAACGGAATAAGATTTTGCAATGCTTTCTTCACCATTTTGTTTCTTCTGAAGTCCTCTTTTATATAAGATGGACATGCTTGACCACCGAACTAGTCCTTTATAATTTCAATCTTTTAAGCACTTTTGGGTAGTAGATTAAACACTTGATCTTCAGTTCGATTGTAACTAAATTAAAATTACGAACTATTTCCTTGGCCCTTAAGAGCAAGAAAATAATACATATCGAATAAAATAATCTTGTCCCCCTAAAGGCAAATTGGGTTAAAGAACAAAGATCAGTGCATTAAAAACAGCATGGGCAATTTTGGATGACATACACATGTACAGTAAATCAAAAGATCAATGTGTGATAAAAACAAAGCTGGTAGTTTTGAAAAAGAAAATGTAAGAAATAAATTCTGCTTTAAGTAGAAATCTACCATCAACAATTACAACATCAATTTCTCATTTATTACCTAATTCATAATAATATGAATAATATACATCACACAATGCGGAAATTCACAAAATGAACATAAATATTTAAAAGTCTAAACTTAAGTTTTCCTTTTGCCTAACTGGTTTAAATCGTACTAACAATCCATGACAACTTTTCTGTTTTAGAAAAAGTCTTAGGTCCTCAATCACACCATGCTCAGCGCCAAAAGACCTCAACACTGTACACAACCATGCACCCTTTCTTTCAGACCATGGGAATAGAAGAAGTGACCTTTCAGGGGAGGGGAGAGCAAAATCTCACCCCAAAAAAAAAAAAAAAAAAAAAAAAAAAAAAAAAAAAAAAAAAAAAAATCCCCATTAACAAGAGAAAAATTTACACTGGTAAATCAAGTTTACATTTTGCTCAATTCTACCAATTTTTTTTCTTCAATGTTATTAGGCAGAAAGTTTGAAACCAACCAGGTGAAATCCTCACAGGGGGCCCTCTCAGAGGGGACAGCTACACCCCCCACTTCATATGCCTCTATTTCAAACACCTAGTTATAACTCAAAAGCATCAATTTGTTGAGATATACTCACTTGCTTCATTGGTGGCGAGGCAAAGTGCTGTGGTGAGGGTCCTCCGCCATGTGACGGGTGTCCGCCGCCATGTGACGGGGGTCCGCCGCCATGTGGTGGGGCCCCTGGTGGTCCACCGTAGGAAGGACCCTGAAAGCATAATTCAGATTCAACCGTTTTTTTTCTGGGGTATAAATGGCCAACCACCTAAGGCCACCAGGATTTTATCTAGAAATGATGCAGCCGGCCATAAATTCTGATCAAAAATAAGCGTGCTCTTAATATGATATTAAGCTTTGCTTACTTTTTTATAAATATTTTTGGCAATTTTGATACAAAAATGGCAGTGCAAAAACAACTGCAAAGGTCGCAAATTAAAACCATGACAGCAATTACTGTAACTATCTGGAATGCTTTAGCAACAACATGGAACCTTAACTAAACTAATTAGTTACACACTTAACGCACTATACCATTCAGAAACCTTAGTAGAGATACTTAGCTTAAAGAAGCGATACCTCCATACTTATCAACAATGAATAGAGTGCACCAATTAAACTTCTAGAATGTTCATAAAACTGTGTAAATAAAATAACTTTACAATGTTCACTTAATCACTTTTGAATGCTTAACAGCTCTATGATTCAATATATTAATGTACCCTTAGAATATGTCAATTGTTATCATTTTTAGTGTTATTCGGAATTTTTCTGTATTTTTACTGCGAGTAAAAAAAGTCACAGGTTACCTAGCTACAAAATTAATGACGTCAGTAAGGACTGCTCTTGCAATGTATGACAATATTACAATTTATTTTGAGACAAGATTTTTTCTTTTAAATAAAAGTCAAAAGGTTTTTTTTAAAAGGAGAAAATACCCATATCATGAGAATTATCTGCTAAGCAAATTGCATGGTAACATCTGATAAGCAAACTGCACTGTAACATCTGCTAAGCAAATTGCACGGTAACATTAAGCAAGTTGCACAACAACATCTGATAAACAAGTTGCACAGCAACATCTGATAAGCAAATTGCACGGTAACATCTGATAAGCAAATTGCACGGTAACATTTGATAAGCAAATTGCATGGTAACATCTGATAAGCAAATTGCACGGTAACATCTGATAAGCAAATTGCACGGTAACATCTGATAAGCAAATTGCATGGTAACATCTGATAAGCAAGTTGCATGGTAACATCTGTTACCCAGATGACCCTAGCATTGTCCTAGATGGACCCCAGAACAATGCCAGTGCAATTCCCAGTTCAGTCAACCAAAATGTCTTTTATTAGCCATCTCACACATGCTCAGGTCAAAGCTTATCCCTTAAAGGATTAGTTCAGTGGTCAAGCATGTCCATCTTGTATGAAAGATGACATTAAAAAAACAATATAGTGAAGAAAGCATTCAAAAATCTTATTGCGTTAAGGAGATATTCAGGTTTAAAGCTCTTTTCTGTGTAAAAATGACTGGTGTAGTGAGTCTATTGTTAATGTATTTTAAAGAATATTTATTTACCGTTTTTACCATTTTAATTATTTTCCCTCAACTTTCTTCAGGGGGTAAATACTAATTATCCTTACTAGGTTATATTTTACTACTTTCCTGACATATCCAATGGTTTTAAGCTAGAACATTGCAATGGAAAATATGGTAAAATACAAAGCCTTTGAGGAATCTGAGTATGGTACGTCACAAGTAGTCCTGATTTAAGTTGGTTCTACATCAATGATACCAAACTTGAATATGTTTGTTTGTTTGATGAGGGCTTAACGGCACCACGACAACGAAGGTCAAATCGTGCCTCAGAGGTCAGATCTCCGTAATGGAATAAGATATTGAAGTGGTTTTTTCTCCACTGTATTTCGTTTAAAGTCCTCTCTCATAGCAGTTGGACTTGCTTGACCCCGGAACTGATCCTTGAAATACCCAGAGCCCCTACTTAGAAACTGCAAATTTGTTCAACTTTGTAGATGATGCCTTTAAAAATAACCCCGATGTGAAATGGGAGAGTCCCTTAAGTAATTGACTAAACATAGCACACTCCCAAAGTCAAATAATTTGATACTTGGGTGTTTAAGGGTTAAACAGCATAGGTGCTATTGCCCTTCCAAATACCAAGTGCACTGCAAAAAGACACAAATACCCGTACCAATGAATCACAAATCCTAACACAACTCTCGTTCTAATTTACATCCTAACATTTCATCAATCATTCCTCACATTCTCCTCGTCTACTATCGTGGTTCCACCTTACCCTTTTTCTACCTCCCTACCCTTCTGAGACACACTGAAGTATATGGCAAAGAAAGTCCATTTAAAGGATTAGTTCAGTGGTCAAGCAAGTTTATCTTATATGAAAGAGGACTTAAAAGAGAAACACAAAGGTGCAGAATATACTTCAATAACTTATTCCGTTAAGGAGATATTCAAGTTCAAAGCTGTCTTATTTGTGGAAAAATGGCTGGTGTGGTGAGTCTACCATAGAAGGTTGATGCCCTTATCCTCACTTTCTTAACAATTCCTAATGTATTTTAAAGAAAATTAAATTAATTTTTTACAATTTTAACTATTTTTCATCAAACTTTCTTCAGCTGGTACATTACAGTTACCCGTACTGGATTCATTTTGACTACTCTCCTTACCAATTAACAAAATCACAGGAGTAAACCTAATAGAATACTGTACAAAAATATTTGGAGGAATTAGAGGCTATGAGTTCACAACCAGTCTGATTTCAGCATTTCTCCACAAATAACGACAAACTCTTAACTAAAATTATCTCCTTATTGGAATAAGATTTTTGAATGTGTTCTTCACTTATTGATTTCTTTTGAAGTCCTCTTTCATATACGATTACACTGCTTGATCCACACCTACAGCAAGAGGAGAAGATTACTTAACACATCTATTAGAATTCATCATAACAGTAATATGTAATGGTACTTACTACCTATATTCACAACAAACCAGGAAATAATCATCGACTGTTGTATGACTCACCCCTACTACCCCCGGCAATGTCAGTCAAAGGCGAGTCATTGACATATGAAATAGTGACTCACATGTGCGTCATTGTACCAAATTGTCAGTTACCAGAGTGACTCTGGGGTGGGTCAATTTACTTCAGACCCATTGACTTTGTACATATAGGTGATTGATTTGGGGTAAGTCAATTCACAAAAATGTCAGTCACCTAAGTGAATGAGAAGTGCATAAATGTATAAGTTTTGTCCACCCACTTTGGTTTGTTTGTTTGTTTTGCACTTTTAGGCATATGCCAGGGAAATCACACACAAGTCACAATGACTTGTTTTCAGTGTGTAATTGATGAATTTGCCAGGATGGAAAGTGGATGAACACCGGGTTAACACCCTACTCTTCTCGAGAAGTGTTTAGGGAACCAGGCAGGGTGTGAAACCCCTACTGTCGGGGGACCGACGGCTTTACGTCCCCTCTTTGAAGAAAGGTGAGCGCCATTCACAACTTTTCACAAAGGTCGGGTGGGGAAGAAGGTGTGATGCAGTAGAACCTGGGACCTTCAGCATATCAGTTGTACGCTCAACTGACTAAGCTACCTGCCTCCCAATGATTCAACTTTTCCAGGGGTGTAGAAGTGAATCACACCATTGTGCATAAAAATGCATAAAAATGCATAAGTGATCTTTGATTACAAAAATAAAGAGAATAATGTGAGTTAGGTGTTCCATTCTTTTAATATATCAAGAAAAAAATAAAAGCTTAGTTTCAAAAGCCAAGTGAAATGAAATTGAATGCCTCAAGCAACCCTGGAATTCTAAAATACAATGATGCAACTTGTCAAACTTCAACAACATACATTGAATGTTTTTGTAACTGATGTTATTGGGTGTTGAGTTCAACCAGGCCTCCACCCTGCCCCTGGTGTTGACTTCAACCAGGCCTCCACCCTGCCCCTGGTGTTGACTTCAACCAGGCCTCCACCCTGCCCCTGGTGTTGACTTCAACCAGGCCTCCACCCTGCCCCTGGTGTTGAGTTCAACCAGGCCTCCACCCTGCCCCTGGTGTTGAGTTCAACCAGGACTCCACCCTGCCCCTGGTGTTGAGTTCAACCAGGACTCCACAATGCCCTTTTCACTAAGCACTCTACATTCTTTTTACCAAAAATACATACTCCTTGAGAACTATTTTTCCTTCTTTTCTTGCTAATTACAGTTCCCCGATATAAAAAGCTGCAAGAACACTACTTGTTGTATTGATCGCTTCCTTATTTACATTTAAAGTGCCGTCAAATCTGCCCTCAAAGTGACCTTGTTTGTTTGATGAGGGCTTAATGGCACCACAACAACAAGGGTTAAATTGTGCCTGAGAGGTTAGATCATTGCAAAGGTACGAAGGAAAGAAAACAGGGGGAGATTGAGAGACAACAAAGGCACTAAATGCCAGAAAGCTGACCGTGATACCTTATAAATGCCTCTTTTGGTCAGTGACACTCTGCCCATTTCTGGATAAAGTTAGGGTTTTGGTTCAAATGGATTTTACCAAATGAGTATAAAATCACCAATGTTCAATCCATAATAGTAAATTCCTAATAAATTCATGACATTCATGTATCTGGTTTAGCGGGAGTAATAAAAGTATGTATTTCTTGCATTTAAGCAAAATAAAGTAGGGAACAAAATGGATTAGTAAGACAGAACTTTTCATAATTCATCAAATTAGTGCACTAGATAAATATTTTTGACTTACTAAAGAACACTGCAAACCCTTTTCAATTCATTTCAATTTTATAAATTCTTGGTGAAATACAAACATTTGAAATAAGGACAAAAAATTGATTTTTGACTTACCTGATGAGGTGGTGGGGGACCCCTAATGCCAGGAGGGGGTCCCCTTGGAGGCCCACCATGACCTGGCGGAGGACCTTGATGTGGAGGAGGATGTCCAGCATGCGGTGGTGGTCCATGACCGGGCGGTGGACCGTGTCCTGGAGGTGGCATTCCAGGAGGGGGACCAAATCCTGGTGGTGGTGGTCCTTGGTGAGGTGGAGGGCCTTGATGTGGAGGGCCTTGATGTGGAGGACCCTGGTGGGGAGGTGGGTGTCCTTGATGGTGTTGGGGAGGTGGCCCTCCCGGATGAGGTGGTGGGGTTTGATTAGGTGGAGGACCTTGGTGGGGAGGTGGTCCTCCAAACCCATGAGGTGGAGGTCCTTGATGAGGTGGGCCTTGGTGGGGTGGACCTTGGTGGGGTGGACCTTGATTGGGAGGTCCCTGATGTAGAGGTCCTTGATGTGGAGGACCTTGATGTGGAGGACCTTGATGGGGGGGTCCTTGATTTGGAGGTCCTTGATGGGGAGGGCCTTGGTTGGGAGGTCCCTGATGGGGTGGTCCTTGATGGGGTGGACCCTGATGTGGAGGTCCATGAGGAGGCCCATGTGGTGGGCCTGCAAATGACCCTGTGAACAAAGAAAAGATTGAGTTTAAAATTATATTTTATACATCTTCAAGTCAAAACTTAAAAAGCATCTGCAAAATTATACAAAACCCCCCATCAATGAATACTGACTCACCCTCCCCTATAACTACACCTACCAATCAGTCTTCCACCCTTTATCCTTCAGTCACGCAAGGTAGACCCTAAAGTTCTAATAAGTATTGAGTCTTACCAGGGGGCCTCTCCCATTCGGGTCTAGGTCCAGGCGGTCCACCGGGTGGTCCCGGGGGTCCTGGTGGAGGACCACGTATGGGCGGTGGACCATGCTGAGGTGGAGGACCTTGATGCGGTGCTCCATGAAGCTGTAAAAATGAAAAAAAAAAAACATGTATGCAGTAATTCGTCAGTTGTAGGAACGATTCGGGACAGGAGGTAGTTCAGATACGGGAGATTCACATGGAATTCAGCCAGCTGCTATGAAATACCTATAAATAGGATGAGTCATGAGTGCAATGTTGTACAGTACTCTCAATGTGAACGTCTGACAAGTCCCCCCACCTAAGTTGTGACATTGCATTCACTCATGATTACATGAATACATCACACCTTTTCAAAAAATTGGTTAAATGACACTAAAACAAGGGAATTTGGGATTTACATTCCAAATCCGTAAAATTGATACAAGGTTTATTATATTTGAAAATGGCAATACATTTTTACAGTCTGCATTTCTATCTGACTGTTGATCAGCACCTGGAAACACAAATGTATTTCGTTTTCACCTTATACAACAAATTAAATCATATTTCATTTCCGGCAAATATAACACGTTTATCGATAATACAGCTAACAACCAAAGACAAACTAGTTCCAGCTATTATATCAACATACCTCATGCCGCGGGGGTGGCGGGCCCCTTTCTCTTGGTGGCATTGGTCCTCTCATGTGAGGGTCTGGTCCTGGACCAGGTGGAGGACCATGTCCTGGTGGTGGAGGCCCAGGTGGACCTTGAGAAGGAGGGCCCCTTGGAGGAGGGCCATGACCTGGAGGAGGAGGGCCTCCCATTGGTGCACCACCTATAAAGTAACAAGTAAATTCTTAATTAGTGTTGGTAAGGGTTAATTAGAAAATTGAGATTCTTGGATAAACCTATTGCATATATCTCACTACATTGTCATATCTAACATGAAACCATGGAGCTATTAACTGAAATTGGCTACATAAGAGGCTTCTCAATTATTCATACATTTCAGGTTCAATAGTCAAAATTCATCTCATATGATAGCGGACTTTTCAAAAACAAAAAAGATAGTCAAATAAATACTTCAATTTCTTATTTCCTTAAAGAGATGATCATGTTTCAGGCATGTGAGTGAGGAATAGATCAAACAGCTAAAAAAATGATAAATTTGTGATTCCTGGGGCAAGAAATCATTAGTAAAGGCACAGCTTAAAAATTTGGCCTGCAATTTTGAAGCAAGAAATTAACCACATCATTTCACAAGATTAACTTTGCATCCTAACATTGAGGTATAAATAGGTCTATGCTCATTTTTCATTTCACCTTTCCCCAGCAGCAAAGACAAACAATGCCAGCATTGATTTCAGGTACTACTTATATTACAAAGTATTGCCATTATATTCAGATGTGTCACTAAAAATACCAGTAACACCAGTGGGAGTAATTGTTATCTTGAAGTAACCTTGGAGAGGTGAAACTGTATATAGTTTTGTGGTTTGGGAAACAAAGAAATATATAACTTTATCTTCCACTGGCCCTGTTCCATTTAAGGGCGGATTGAGATGTTCCTGAATTCAAGCAGAGCCATTTCTAATGTAGACCTACTGTAATAGTGCTAATACTATGATATATATCAAGTATACAGTGGTATAAAGATTTTCGAAGCAAAGAAAACTTTTAGATTTAATTATTATTATTTTTTAAAACATTTCTAGGCTTGTGTAAGTGCTAAAATTTTCCCTATCGATACAGTACTTTCTTTTCAAGCTGTTTCTTTTGACCTCAACAATAGTACTTCTGTGGAGGTCAATCTAATCATTTTTATGCTACAAAATCCATATTTCAATGCAAAATGAACACCTTAAGTATCGTGGTACAGAGGAATTTAAATATAATACGATGCCTATCCTTGATGTAGAAAACTACACTGAGAATACTTAAGTTTGTTTAATTTTTGGTGCAAATTGCCATTTTTTCGTTTATTTTTTTTTCTAATTAAATATCTGCATAATTAAATATACTTTATCATGTTTATACAGAGATAATGTACACATTGTCATGATTAATGTTATTTTGATCACATGTTATGTTTTGTAAAATACTTTGAATGCAGAAAAATAATGGATTTGCACACACAAAAAAAAAATATATATATATATATATATACATACATAATTTTTTTAAGAGAAAACTAAATGATTGATTGATTGATTGATGAGGGCTTAATGGCACCAAAACAACAAGGGTCAAATTGTGCCTGAGAGGTCAGATCATTCTAGAGGTAGGAAGGAAAGAAAACAGTGGGAGAATGAGAGAAATTCAAGAACAAAAGTCAGAAAGCTGTGATCGAGAGAGGTGCTAGTTAAAACAAAAACTAAGAGAGAGGGGGTGGAAGAGGAGAATTAAATATGGTTGCAGAGTGAAGCATGAATTCAAACGTTTACCTGGAGGAAACTGCCTCGGTGGTGGGGGGCCCTGTTGAGGAGGGGGACCAATATGTTGTGGGGGAGGACCTTGCTGGGGTGGGGGTCCTTGTTGATGGGGAGGTGGTCCATGAGGTCGTGGTGGACCTGACTGTGGAGGAGGACCTCCTGGTGGTGGCCCTTGCTGGGGTGGACCTTGAAAACCTCCCTGATGGTTGGGCGAGGGTCCACGAGGGCGCGGTCCTTGGAAGTGTGGAGGCTGTGGCTGATTGTATCGATCATTACGCTGCTCACGCTGCTCTCCAGCTCCACCTTGAGCTGAAAATTAAAATTAAAAAAACTATGACAGTCGAATGTCGCAATTAATTATAAAATTTCCCCAAGTTCTGAATAAAGGTGTTGAAAATCATCCCATGAAAAATGGTGACAGACCTAATTTGAATGTGGTGAATACTTTTTTGTATATTTCCTCCTTTTCTGCAACTTAACATACCTGTCATCACACAATTACATGTGGGACACTTTTAGAGCACATATTTACCACATATACTGTGGTTTACTCCAGAAATGTAGGAGAAAAGAAAAGTTTTTGTTTTTCTTCTTTTGGACACCGCCGGAACCACAAAATGTTTCCAGCTCCGATGATACTTATTTATCCAAGTAAATAAAAAAACAATAATAATTCACAAAAAACAATTTGTACATTTATAGAAGTAATTTTCTGCTTACCTTTACGTGAGGCATTTTCAAAGGAGTAAAGAGCTTGTCGGCTACAAGGTGTAACAACTGGAAGTTGACCATGAATTTCCCTAAAATGAGAAAAAAAAACAATTAATATTCTAAAAATATCACAGAAACACAACATTCGGCAGATAAGTGAGGAAATTAAAATAACTCCTTGTTGGAATGAGATGTTTCATATACCTTTATCAAAATCTACTCTTCTCATTGGCCGTTTGATCAAACAAATTTGAAATGACATAGGAAGTTGGGTGGCATAATACTGTTAACCATATTCTTCTTCACTTCACACACATCTCAATGTACATTTAGGCATTTATGCAAGATTTATTTATCTATTCATTTTTATTTATCTATTTATTTCCGCAACATAACATGTGACAAATATTATAATGTACATGAAAAAAACATAATACAAAGAGGTAGATGAATATATACAGAGCAGTATATATCATTAAATGGATACATATGATTAATTTTATGTACAGTTATTTACATGATGAACAAATATGCTGAGGGGACCTGGAAAAAGTGCTTATTTGAATTCCAGGCCACCCAAAGAAGAAAAATAAAAAAATAATCAAAACTAATAATTACTTAATCCCACCCACACTACCAATGATAGGAATGATATAAAAAGCTCAATAATTATTTAACAGATATCTTTTAAAAGCTGAATTAAAGGAATTTTAGGGTACGTAAACACACATCTAAAGAATTCCAATACCTGGAGCTGTTTATACGTAATTTTCTTGCAAAACGCAATGCTTTTTGCAAAACGTAACGTTTTTCACAAATCTGTAGCCCATCCTGTTTGTAAGGATTGGGGGGAGATGTCAGTCAAAGAGGACAAAATTATAATATACTTTTAAAGATGATTCATGAGGTCCATTACACCATTAAAGGAAGGCTCAAGTTTTCCATGAATGTCTTGGAGAAAGAGAAAACCTCAGTAATTAGTTGGTGAAGTTTAATGGCAGGGAGGGTCTAATTGTGCTAGAGAGTCAAAATTATGTCAGAGGTGAAAAAGAGTATGCGGAGATGGTGTGTGAGCAGGAGGTAGGTTGGGACAGGAGTAGTTTAGATGTTGTTATAGTAGATGGTGTGATGCAAAAAGGAGAGGATTTTTTGGGGGAGAACTTTTGCAGAGAGCTCAGCAATGGAATTAAAGGGGTTGAGGGAAGCTCTGGGGAGGGTGAAGAAGAAGTAGACAACTGTTATTGCAAAGGGATGGGGAGAACTGTTAAACAGAGTTGTAAATTAATTATAAATTTTCCCACGGGTTCTAAATAAAGTGGTGAAATTCTTCCTAAATTGCAACAGAAATCATATTAATGTAGTAAATAACATATTTATATACTGCCCTCTTTTGCAACCTAAAGTACTTTTTATCGCACAATTACATAGGGACGTTTTTAGAGCACATATTTACCACATACGCTGTTGTTTACTCAAGAAATCTGAAGAAGGAAAAAATTGTTTAAATGAACAATTATCTTCTTCCCATGAATTCTTGATTTTAATCGCCGAAACTGTAGATTTTTTCCAGGTTTGTTGATAAGTAGGTAGAAGTGGGACAAGTGGGTGTAGCCTATTCTGAGTAACTCTCAGAACTTCATAGATGACAAATGCACTTACTTCTTGACCATTTCATTCATCATAATCTGCATGGAATTTTCTGATTCAACATGAACAGCGGTAAAACCCTTGGACTGGCCGTTAGCTCTGTTTTCATGGAACTTGATCTCCAGAACATCATGGACACCGAGCGCTGCGGCAGAATCAATTAAGTCCTGATCTGTGGTCCACTGGAAAAAGGTTTAAAATGATAACTTAAATTGTTAAACATGTTCATTTATGTCAAATATGGAATGAGTAAAAGGGAAAAAATTCCAGACACCATCTGCATTACTACTGTCCCTGGCCTGATTATGCAATCTTAGTAAATTGTAGTGCTGTCATGATGTGTCGATTATCGCGATATCTCGATATCTCTTTTCCCATGACATGAAATATGCCTCTTAACACATATCGCAATACCAAAAACTAAAACAGAACTAGGAAATTTTACGCAACTACTTCATATGTTACAGTACTGACGTTAAATCTACAAATCAAGTTTGGGCCATGATCATTTCTAAATCAACTTTAAAAACGTGCACAAATTTCATGAAACATAAACAAATATTAAAAAACTAATTAGAAATCGTGCCCCTTCACCCCACACTGGCATAATCTGAAGTAAGTTGACAAAAAGAAAGAAAACTTGGCCCAGAACGTGCATCTCACTTTGTTGAATCGTAGTCCCGTTGGTTAAATTACCAAACATGTGCATGTGATGCGTTATGAAATATACAACGTAATAGTCAGTCATGCGATCATGTCGTCTGCTAGACGGAAATGATTTTTTCTTGTCTTCATTATTCATGTATACATTAAAGAAGTAGGCCTAGTGATATTAACAATTTGTGTCGTGAGTCAAAAGATATCGCTAGAATTTTCTCCACAATAATTGATAGGTAATACAGCCATATTGTGACAGCACTAGTAAATTTACCCCGTTTCCCGTAGCGGGGATATTTACGACAGTTATACTTACCTTCTATGCCAGCATTAGAAACAGGTCATTGGACCACATTGCATATCTATAGCATGGAAGGTAAGATACTACTTTAAGTAAATTGTCCTACTTGTATTGTACTAGGCTACACGGTAATTATTTCTTTAGTAACTCTTTACCTCTAAACTATGTAGATAGGTTTGTGTATCTGGGTGGCAGTGGGTGCTACCATTACAATAGGAGGTGGTATGAATGACCTCAACGACAGGATTGGAAAAGCTAAGTGGAGCTTTCCATAAGCTAAAGAATCTCTGGGGTTCAAATGGAATTAACAGGAAGACCAACATTAGACTCTACAAGACATTGGTCCTACCAGTCCAGGAAGATGAAGAAAGGGGATGACAAGATAATTGATGTGTTCCAGACACAAATTCTTAAGATTAGCTGGGAGGATAGAATTAGCATCAAGGAATTATATCAAAGAGCAAACCTACAGAAAGCAAGTACGGAAGTCAGGAGAAAGGAGATGGTCATTTATAGGCCATACACTACGAAGAGGGAATGATGACAACTGTATGACAGCAATGACATGGGAACCAGAAGAGGGAACAGAGGACAGCAATGACATGGGAACCAGAAGGAGGAACAGAGGACAGCAATGACATGGGAACCAGAAGGAGGAACAGAGGACAGCAATGACATGGGAACCAGAAGGAGGAACAGAGGACAGCAATGACATGGGAACCAGAAGGAGAAACAGAGGACAGCAATGTCATGGGAACCAGAAGGAAGAACAGAGGACAGCAATGACATGGGAACCAGAAGGAGAAACAGAGGGCGACTAAAATCAACATGGAGAATAATAATTATGACAGACAAACAGGATGGACACCCTGGAATGCTGCAAGAATACAAGCCAGAGACAGAAAAGGATGGAGGGAGAGTGTTAAGGCCTTATGTGTCTTATGACACACGAAGTGGACAGGTAGCAGGTAATTCTTAACCTTAGAGTGTTAAGGCCTAATGTGTCTTATGACACAAAGTGGACAAGTAGCAGGTAATTCTTAACCTTAGAGTGTTAAGGCCTAATGTGTCTTATGACACGAAGTGGACAAGTAGCATGTAATCTAAACCTTAGAGTGTTAAGGCCTTATGTGTCTCATGGCAAAAAGTGGACAAGTAGCAGGTAACCTTAACCTTAGAGTGTTAAGGCCTTATGTGTCTCATGGCATGAAGTGGACAAGTAGCAGGTAACTCTTAACCTTAGAGTGTTAAGGCCTTATGTGTCTCATGACACAAAGTGGACAAGTAGCAGGTAACTCTTAACCTTAGAGTGTTAAGGCCTTATGTGTCTCATGGCACGAAGTGGACAAGTAGCAGGTAACTCTTAACCTTAGAGTGTTAAGGCCTTATGTGTCTCATGGCACGAAGTGGACAAGTAGCAGGTAATCTAAACCTTAGAGTGTTAAGGCCTAATGTGTCTTATGACACAAAGTGGACAAGTAGCAGGTAATTCTTAACCTTAGAGTGTTAAGGCCTTATGTGTCTTATGACACAAAGTGGACAAGTAGCATGTAATCTAAACCTTAGAGTGTTAAGGCCTTATGTGTCTCATGGCAAGAAGTGGACAAGTAGCAGGTAACCTTAACCTTAGAGTGTTAAGGCCTTATGTGTCTCATGGCAAGAAGTGGACAAGTAGCAGGTAACTCTTAACCTTAGAGTGTTAAGGCCTAATGTGTCTTATGACACGAAGTGGACAGGTAGCAGGTAACTCTTAACCTTAAAGTGTTAAGGCCTTATGTGTCTCATGCCACGAAGTGGACAAGTAGCAGGTGACTCTTAACCTTTAGAGTGTTAGGGCCTTATGTGTCTCATGCCACGAAGTGGACAAGTAGCAGGTGACTCTTAACCTTTAGAGTGTTAAGGCCTTATGTGTCTCATAGCACAAGTAGCAGATAACTCTTAAGCTTAGAGTGTCAAGGCCTTATGTGTCTCATGCCATGAGTAAAGTGACTTAAAGTGTTAAGGCAGGTAACTCTTAACCTTAGAGTGTTAGGGCCTTATGTGTCTCATGCCACATGAAGTGGACAAGTAGCAGGTGACTCTTAACCTTAGAGTGTTAAGGCCTTATGTGTCTCATAGCAGGTAACTCTTAACCTTAGACAATGTGTCAGCACCTTAGAGTTTGAAGCCTTATGTGTCTCACATGAAGAGTGTTAAGGCCTTTGTGTAGGTAACTCTTAACCTTAGAGTGTTAAGGCCTTATGTGTCTCATATGGCATGACACAAAGTGGACAAGTAGCAGGTGACTCTTAACCTTTAGAGTGTTAAGGCCTTATGTGTCTCACAAGTGCACAAGTAGCAGCAGGTAACTCTTAACCTTAGAGTGTTAAGGCCTTATGTGTCTCATAGCAAGACAAGTAGCTCTTAAACCTTAGAGTGTCAAGGCCTTATGTGTCTCATGCCACGAAGTGGACAAGTAGCAGGTGACTCTTAACCTTTAGAGTGTTAGGGCCTTATGTGTCTCATGCCACGAAGTGGACAGGTAGCAGATAACTCTTAAGCTTAGAGTGTCAAGGCCTTATGTGTCTCATGACACGAAGTGGACAGGTAGCAGGTAACTCTTAACCTTAGAGTGGTAAGGCCTAATGTGTCTCATGGCACAAAGTGGACAAGTAGCAGGTAATCTTAACCTTAGAGTGTTAAGGCCTTAAAACAAAGTGGACAAGTAGCAGTTAACCTTAGAGTGTTAAAACTGACACAAAGCTAGCAGGTAACTCTTAACCTTAACTACCTTAACATAAAACTAGCTCAAATTCTAACTACCTTACATGAGAGTGGTCTGTACATTCATACTGTAAGTTTAAAATACCTTCTGCTGCAATTTTAGCAACAAAATTGAAGAAATTAACATACATGCCAGTTTTCAGTTCTGGAAACAACAAAAAAGTGTTTTTTACACAGGGGATTTATGACAGCTTCATAAATTGGTTACAAATCACCTAACATCATGTATGATACAGGTAAGAAGCACAATCATGTCAACCGCAGGCTTCACATTTCTAGCATGTCTTAGCTCTTAGTAAACTGGGCAACAAAATATACAGGTAAATTACGGTTTACTGTCACCATTTGCCTAAAAGAAATATTAAAAAGAAATTTAATTTTAATATATTTGACAGAGGACAATAAAAGAAACAGACTGGTGGAAGAAAAAAAAGGAAGTTATTATCTTATTCCTACGTTGACGTACAAGAAGTCATTGAATTTTCAATACTTTTCTTATCTGCATAAAAGAGATTGTTGGTTTAGGTTTAAGTCATCAGTATAATGTCATCACAGCGCATCTGTACTATTCTTTATGTTTTTCTTTGAAAACTAATTTCGTATTTTCTAATTGATTGTGAACATTTTTTACTTCAAAGAGTATTAAGAATAGTGTAGAATAAAATTTACAATAATGTATTCTAATCTGTTCTTGTAACTTATATTTAAATTATGAAAAGGTGGAAATTAATTTTCAGAGAAATACATGAAGATTAGTGCAGTAAGTGCTGTGATGACATCATAATGATGATATTGACTCAGTATAAAAGTCATTTTGATGTGGGTAATGAGAATGGGATGTCAACATGGCTTTCTACCAATATGTTTCATAAATTTTTCTTGTCAGACACATAAAAGTGATATTCCATATTCTTTAACTTTTAAGTTTCAATCAACAAGCACCCAGTACTACCATTAAAGCCAAAAAGAAATGTATATCCAGACCCCTAGCTTTGCTGTTTTACAGGGGTGGCCCGCCCTGCCCCTCCATGGGCCCGCCCATCCCCCTGGGGTCCGCCCTGCCCCTCATGAGATTTTTTTTTTTTTTTCATTTTTAAACTTAATCATTTTATTAAACCTCATAAATGAATACCTTATAGGATACAGAACACAGAATGATAGCATAGTAAGCAATTATCCTGTTTGGCTCATGAATGGTACATGATCAAAAACATTGTTTGCTGTTTACAAAATTAATACATCTTTTCCATGGAAAAATCACCTATAAAGTGCCCTTACCAGTTTCCCAACAATACTTTGCATTCAAAATCATATTTATTCACACCACAGACACAACTTTAAATCAATAATCTTATAATTTAAGCTTAACGAACGATCAACCAAGGATTTAATCCTTTTTAATACCTATGATTCCTATGATGTTTCCTGGACTAAAGGCTAGTATAGTAGCCGGAGATTCCAGACCTAGAAGTGTCAAGTAATTCGTGACTCTCGGCCTCAAAGTAAAAGCGAAAAGCCCAATTACACCAGTGCTTATCCAGCCTGTTCTTAAACAAATTTAAATTGCATGCTTCCACAACCTCCTTAGGTAAATTATTCCATAAACATGAATGGTCCTTATCAACCAGAATAGTTTCATTTTGAGGTATGATTATAGCTAAAATCCCAGAGCTTCCTCACCATGGATTGAGCATTAAGGGGGCCCCAGGACTCCATGCCAAAAAGACGCAGCGCTTCACGCGTGCATTAATGTGCCCCTCAACAAGTCTAGCACCCTACCCCTTTTTAGATCAAGCTAGGGGTCTGTATATCTACAGTAAGTTTGTTGTTGTTTGATAATTTAAGAAAATATAAAACACGCTTACCCATGTCAAGTTTCCGACATACATGGAGAACCTCCTGGCCGGCATGCCAGGAGTGGGTGTGGCTAACGTCGCATGATGAGAATCCTGCTGTGGCGGCGGAGCATCACCGCTGCTATTGAAGACTTTCTGATGGATAAAAAGGAATCATTCACAAGATAAGCATGGGTCATCTTAACTCTATATACAGATTTATCTTTACATTATTCTTATTTTTGTTTAACCCTTACTTTACCACGTGGCGATGTTATTGCTGTTTTGGGTGCCCCATCTTTGACTCCGCCTCCCAACACATTAACAAAAAAAAGTGCTGGTAGAGTAAGGGTTAACTTAAGATCAGGTTTGGTTTAATGAGGTTTAACAGCACTGGGACAGTCAGAGTCAAACGTGCCAAACTTGACATCATTTAAAAATATACTAATCATTTCTGTTTAGTTTGTTTGTTTGATGAGAGTTTAACAGCACCACAACAGCAAAGGTCAAATTGTGCCTAAAATGTAGGAAGGAGAGTAAACAGGGGAAAATTGAGAGAAACACGAGAACTAAAAGCCAGAAAGCTGGGATCGAGAAAGGAGGTGTATGGGTGAAAAAATAGTGTAGAGAGAGGGGGTGGGAAAGGAGGACTAAATATGGTTGTAGAGGGAAGCATGATAAAGGAAGGAGATAATTCTATCAGGAGATTTTTTTGGGAAAAGCTGGGCTATAGAGTTGTGGGCAGCGAGGAAGCTTCTTTTAAGTCATTCACATTTTGTCTTAAGTTGTTATATGCTTACTTACAGTACTGCCCGCCCAACCTTTTTTGACTGATAACATTAGTTATTTGATTAATTTAAAACTTACAATAAGTTTTGTTACATTATTTGCTTATTTTGCATCTGACGCTAACGATGTCTTTGTAGTGGTAATTGTGAGCTAGTAAATAGAACCAGTTGCAGTTTGAATAGCACACTGTACGCGGCGCAGAGCATATGGGCGCTTGTTAGGAAGAAACTCCAGACCTAAAAAGTGGTGAAATTCTATTTGCGTAAGCACCTTGGGCGCTTATTACGTTGAATACAGTATTTTATATTTCTTGATTTGGTTATTGTTCAATAATCTCTTATTTTTTTAGGTGTATAACCACAGGGAGCCAAGGCAGACCAAATTAATGTTGATTTGGGTTACCCTATTATGCTAAATAAATATATGATGAATGCAATCTTGGATCTTAATTTTAAAGGATATAATTACAAATCAAGTCCTAATTCTTCACAACATGCATTCAGCAGTGATATCACACAAAAAACTGTTATTTCTAACAACTTTTTTTATCAAAACTTAAGCAAGCTTCCCTTTGCCCCAGTGCTTACACTAAGGTTCTTCTTTCTTTTCTTTTTTTTTTTGGAAGGGGGAGGTTTACTCCATATGTAATTTTTTAAGGGATAACATTATATTTTTTGTATCAAAGCTTGAGCCAGCTTCCCTTTGCCCCAACACTATCTTCTTCTTTTTGGGGTAGGGGGAGGAAGGAATTCATTCCATGTGTAATTTTTGGGGGGATAACATTATAATTTTTGATCAAAAACTTAACCCAGCTTCTCTTTGCCCCAGTGTTTACACTAAGGCCTATTCATTTTTTTTTTTTTATAGGGGGGGAGGGAATTTTCACTCCATGTGTAATTTTTGGGTTTCAAAAAAAAAAAAGGGTACCTGAAATGCTAAAATCTTCCAACATACAAAGTTTTCTTTGACGTCATTACTTATTGCTAAGCAATTCCTTTACTTAAATGTTTCTTGCTGATATCTGAAAAGTAACCCTCATGGGTAAAAACAGGTTCATAGTTAATACATGTATCATGCAAAACAGAAAGAAAAGTTAAATAAATACGCACACCTAAAGGTAAGTCTGCTTGTCTGTCTTTTTGTAGATTGATAAGAATAAATTTACATTATAAAAATAACACCAATCTGGAAGAAAAAAAACTACTGTACACTTGTTTTTTAGTCCGTTGCAGCAGAGGCATTCTTCCCTCATTGCCTTCTGTTTGTTGTCTGTTTATTGTTCATCAGTGATAAAAAAGCTTTAAGCTTGAAACTGATCAAAGTTGTTATTTAGTCAATTTCAACTTAACTGCAGTACATTGTGTTACAAGTCTCATCATTCCCATCATCTCATTTCCCCAATAAGTCTCAATATTAAATCCACCCTGGGTAAAAAAATAGTTTACTTTCTTGGTCCATAACAATTCTTCAAAGCATTTGTGAGAGTAAATTGCAACAACAATAACAAAACCCAATGAATTCTATCGTTTGTTGTTTCACACCTTTTTCCGCTTTCATTTGTTCTATTTTTTTTTTTTTTCTTCTTTCATTTTCCACATTTCTTGTTCCCCTTTCCTTCCTTTTGCCACATTGTACTTTATTTACTTTCGTCCTTTTTTCTTTCTGGAGATTTGAAAAAATAACTTGTGCCATGGTTTGCCAATGTTAATTTCAGGTGCAGGATTGCAGGATTAATCAAAAGGGGGATTTTCTGAAAAAAGGCCACAAATACCAAAAAATGACAAAAATACCAAAAAATGACAAAATTGAGCATATTTTGGTACTTTTTGCCTTTTTTGTTGTTTAAATTGGCCTTCATATTTTATAAGGCGTTTTCTTGGTCATTTGTTATTTTTCCAAAAAGAAATCCTCTTTCTTTTCAAAATCCCCCCTCCCAAATTACATAAGGGGGTAAAATTCCCCCTTCCAAAAAAAAAAAAAAAAAGAACTGCAACTGAAATGCAACAAAAAGCATCACAATAAAGTACAGTATACACACCTGAGGGAGCTGGTTTCCTTCTGCCGGTGTGGTTATGACATCATCATATAAATCAACTTGACCAGAATTGACCTCCTACAAAGAAGAAAAAAATTCAAATAAAAATCCAAAGTGACTTGCATACTGTACAGTACATTAAAGCAAAAAGTAGTATGATACTGTACTTTGTAGCAAGGGTAACATTTCAAAGGTTAAAAATCCTGTTACTTCTTATGTGCTAAAAAGGGCTGTTTTTTAACTCTTAAACTCTTTCAGAATACCTTCAAATTTCCCCTGGTTTTGCACCTAAGGAGCAAAGTTTTAAAATATTTTTTGCAGGGATTGGATGTTTAAGGAAATTACTCTTCCAATACTTAAGCGTTTCATGATCAGGGATGTAAAAGTTTTTTTAAGTTAGAATCAAAACTAAACCAAATTTAAGGTATTCCCTATGCAGCCTACATGTAACACTAGGTTGCAATTTCAAGTACGGCCTTAGGCTATATGTTATTGCCAACACAGGTCTGCAAACCTTTCTTTTTTTAAATGTGATGTAAATTCTGAATAAATATATAATCAGCAAGGAGAAAAGTTTGAAGATACATGTAAATATGGTAAATTCCATAAAAAAAAGGCCATAGAGCATGAAAATTGATTTTAGTATCCGCTAATATGTGAATTTTCATGATCAAAGTAAATTTTCAAAAAATTTCAAGTATTTATGCAAAATAAAGGCTGCCTACTATCAAGTCCCATGCAATACAAATGGTAATTCTTTGAGCTCAGTTTTTGCTAAAGTTTCACCAATATTTGTTTTTATGGTGTACCAACTTTTTAGATTCAATGTGTTTTAGTAGTTAAGTAGTTAAGGAAAAACGCATAAATCTCAATAACCTGATAGCCCAAAGGAAACTTAGGTATTTTGGACATGCGGTAATGGGAGACAAACTACAGAGAAGCTACTCATTATGGAGAAGGTGAATAGCAGACGGGCTCGAGGCAGACCACGGAGGACCTGGCTGACTGATATCAAAAATTTAACGGGTCTCACCCTTAAGGAGTGTGTGAGACATGTAGATGATTGCCTCTACTGGAAACTGATGACCGCACATCTACAGTACCTTCGGTAGCTGAGACCTCCTGGTAACTAGTTAAGACAGACCCCTAGCTTTGCTGATTTACAGGGGCAGCCTGCCCTGTTCCTCCATGGGCCCGCCTTGCCCCCTGGGGGTCTGCCCTGCCCCTGGGGAAATGCCCTGCCCTGGGGTCCACCCTGCCCTTGGGGGTCTGCCCTGCTCCTAGGGGTCCACCCTGCCCCTGGGGTCTCCCTCTTCCCCCTGAAGGTCCACCCTTTTCATGGGTCCACCCTGCCACCTGGAGTTCACCCTGTCCCTAATAACAAAAATATGATTTTAGGGGGAATTGATTTTTCTTTAACTTAATAATCTTACTTAACCTCAAAATGAAATACCTTAAGAACACAGCATAGCATGATGGCATAGTAAGCAATTGTCCTGTTTGGCTCATGAATGGTCCTTATCAATCAGAATAGTTTAAATCAAGCTAGGAGTCTGCGATACCACCAAATGAAAAATACTGAAGTACCGCCAAGTACCATCAGTATCTGTACTTTCAACGATAAGTTATAAAAGAAACCTTTAAATCACTTAAAAATTGGTAAATATATGATTTTTTCAGAAATATATATGTATTTGAGAATTTTGAGTGTGGTACATCACCATAAAAAATTCCATAAGAACAAAATATTTATGGAAAGACATGGTTGCAAAACTTGTGAAGTTCGTAAATATTCTGGCTATTCCTCAAACTTTTAATAACAGCTGGCCTTGTTATGGTGTACTAGTAGTTTTGTGAATATGCAATATAGTACAGTAACGTTTGTACAGAGCGGGATGGTACCGATTATTAATTTTGTGCAAACTTTCTAGGCCCAACTATCATGAAATATCATGCCTGTATTTTTGAGTACTATCATTACAAGACAATTTTCTAAGAATATAATTCTTTTGAAAATACATGTATGCATTCACTTTCGTCAGAGAATCGCTTTAGTCAATATATAAAATAAACGAATAAATCTTGCAAATTCACAAGTGTTGAACATTTTGAGTGTCAAGTTTTCTCTTTCGACACGAAAGGGCAGATTAAAAGAAAGGAAATAATCCCTTTCCCCCATCATGTCACATTTATTTACCTTAAAAATAATAATCTGCAAGTTGACAATAATGGAAATTCTCCTCGCAATCAGCAACTATTGTTTGTTTTTTTCCCAAACGAAACTTGAACAAAGAACTGTATCATGTCAAGATCGTCCTAAGCAGAAAAAAAGCCAAATCAGTTTCTTTTTAAAAGCCAAATAAAGATACAGTATATAAGCCAAAGTGTAATCAAATTTAATACCAATATACCAACTAATATACTGTACTGACCATGGTCCATGGACCAGAATTGTGCAACGTTATGACAAACAAAATGTGCTTTCAAGACACCATTTTGGGGCGCATTTAAACTTTCATTTCAGCCCTTTGAGATTTTAGAATTTGAAATCTGGGAGTTGCTTTGCCAATTGGATGTGGAATTTCAGTAACCCGCCCAATTTGTTTATGGCTTTAACCTCATTTTGCAGTGGCTCAGTGGTTAAGGAGTCAAGCTTGTATCGAAAGGTACCGCGTTCGATTCCTGCCTTGAGTGTGCATTGTGTCCTTGAGCAAAGCACTTCACTCTACTTGCTTCAGTCCACTCAGCTGTAAGGTGAGTATCAGCGCTGCTGGGAAGTTAATCTGCGATGGACTGGCGTCCCATCCAGGCGGAGTCATGATTTACTCTCATCCTCTTGCAACATTGAAACCGGGGATAAGCACCGGCCCTATCAGCCTGATGGGTGAATGGATTTAGCTTTTAACCTCATTTAAGGTGAGTTTTCAAAAGTTTCATGGACCTCACCATAACTCAATGCTACTTTAGTGTACAAGCTGCAATGTGTACAGTTAGTGTTGATTTGTGTACAAAACAGTCCCAAGTCAGTGGTGAACAGAATCACAGAGGTTTTCAGCCCATTAAGGATTTTATTACTGATGAATATGGTAGAAGCCCTAAAAGGCATGCCCAGACTTTAGAATTTTAATATAATGTTGATAAATTAATTTAAATCTTTAATTTTTATTTTATAACATTTTTGAAAGTTTTAACAGAGTAGGCCTACACTGTGTTGTTCTTGCTCATTTGAAAAATAGTGAATGTTAAAAATAGACCAATTTTGGCCAATTACGCACATGCACAGGTCACTGCAGGACTTGCAAATATACCACAGGGTAAATTCTGTTAATATATAGCAATGATTACAGGGAGTCATTTGTTCTGATAAGGGTTTTCAGCCTTCAAATTTACAAAAAAATATGAAAATATCCTTTTTGAATGAAAGAATCACAAATGCTTAGTAATCACAGTAATTAAAACATAAGTAAACACCTGATCTCAATATGGTCAAACTAATCGCCCGAATACACCCCCAGAATATCACACATTCGGTTTTGTAACACAAGCTTGCAACTTGTTTTAAAAGTTTATTAAATTCTAAATCTACAATACACACTTATTTTCACACTACAAACAGAGTTACTGCAGTGACTTCTTTGTTACAGGGGTGAAAAATCAGTGAAAATCTTTTGCAATCACCCCTGTTACTTTTTATGTGCTGTACTATGCCAATTCTTATGAAAATCACCCCTGTAAAAATCCTTCACAAAACATCTAAGTGACCTTATGAAGTGTCCTTAAGATGATGATTACCCTATGACCATGTAAACATCATGTAGCATGTAACATGTATGTATTACCCCACTGGATATAATTTCATAATTGACTGATGTTTTCATGATTTGCTCATCAACAAACAGTTTTGTAAAGAAAGTACATTTGTCTCACCACTAACTGATATGTAAAGCACAGTTGTACAGGCAGGAAGTACATTTGTCTCACCACTGACTTATATGTAAAGTACAGTTGTTACAGACAGTCTACTTAGTGTTTTCTTTCCGCTGAACTATTGAGCAGTCAAGTTGTAAGAGAATAAGAACCTGATAATACTTTTTTGATGATTCAATTATTGTTAACTTTCCTGTTCATATACTCTAATGGTTTGTTTATAGGCTATTTTGCTTTGTCTTTCAGTAGATTTGGATAATTCATTGACAGTCAATCCTGATGATAAAAACACTACAAATATGTTATGATTATAATTCATAGCAAATTTCCTGGTCACATACTGTACAGCAGTGGCAGAGGAATTAATGGCAAGTGGGTGGGGCAGAAAATACAGTAAGGACACTCTATTTATTATAGATTTCTAATGAGGATATGAACAAAAAAACAACACATTTTTAGTTCATTGAAGTGCTATCAAATGCAAAGGTATTTGAAACTATATGGACAATGTGCACCTTTAGAATGGTCAGGAAGTTAATGTTGGAAATTCCTTCATGTGAATATAGAGCCTTTGTTTACTTTTATGTAATATTTGAATAATCAAACCAGAAAACCAAAATGTTTAGTGGTTCTCATGCATTTTTTGAATGTTGGTCGATTTTCAAGTTTTTATTTACCTGGCATTGAATACCATGAAATCTGCTAAATATTCATAAGCCCTGCCCACCATGCATATCAATAAAATATAACCTGTTGACAACATGACAAGTATGATGCAAAACATGCACATTGTATTACTCTGTTTTAATACGCTTCAAATGTTACTTTTCAATGCAGTTTTCAGTTTTCACGCTATTAAATTTAAAAAAAAGTGCACAACCAGTATGGCATAAGTATTGACTCCATTGCCCAAATAGTCACTGGAATTTTGCTTTCCAAATCATAAAGTTTCCTTCAACAGAATAAGTCATTATTTTTATGGAAAATGTGGATGGAAATTCAGGTTAGAATGAATAGATACCTTTCTTTCAATCTTATTTATTCTCAACATCGCATAACTTTTCTGCCGTACTCGCTAGGGCTTTCATTGTGAAAACCTTACATACTATGATACCTCGCCGTAAAACATTTCAAACCTACGCCACCACCCAAGGAAGTTCTGATCATATCAGTCCTCTTGAAATAACCCCCATCTTTGCAAAGCGCGCATGTTAAAACCTTTTTCCGTTTGTTATTTTGCAAGATTTTTTCTTTCTTGCAAAATTTATGACTCATCAGGTAATATTTACATGTAAATGTACCGATTGTGATGATTAAAGTATCTTGACCGTGTGTTTTGGGGTCAATTTAACAGCTTGTAAAATGCATCTTGATTGAGTGTGATTTAAAGCCTTATGTTATGGCCTATTGTTAGTTTCAACTTTCACTAGTTACTGCTGCAGAACCGCAGTGCATTTTACAAGTTACATGTACTCACATTTCGGTGAAATCAAAGTCCCTATTCATAGGTAATTATTGCACATTTGTGATCTTATTTTTTTTGTAAAATTAAAGGCTGAAAACTGTGATCTCACATTCCAAAATAATTTTTTCTTATTTTGTTTTGTAAAATCAAAGGCTGAAAACTTCAATCAGTCAGGGGATTTATTGTAGCCTATCCTAATTTTGCTGAGCAAGGTAGAGAAATGAATCGCTATATGACGTTATACCCATTTTTTGCGTCGCAAATTGCAATGCGAACCCAAACAAATTGCTCCTGTTATGACTAATTATTTCCAAACATTCTCAATCATATTTATTGATTGAATCTGCATAAATATCACATATTTTCACAAATATATCAAAAGATACAGTACTATAAAAAACATGTTGACACAAAGCATGAATGAGCTTTCTTTTTATTTAAATAAAACAAATTTTTACCATCTTTTGGCAATTTTTTTGTAGTGATTTGCTTATTATCAGTACTTCCGGGTTTACATAAAACATTAATCAGATTGAAATCGCGAACTGCTATTTTAGTTACAAAACCGGTAGACCGTGCAAGCTTACAGTATGTGCAACTCTATAGCCGGACCTTCCATCATAAAGGGTTTTGTGAGTATTTGTGAGTATGACATGTTTTGACACACACATCAAAGTTTGTTCTTGATATCAAAGATGACTTCAAAACTTTCAATTAATTCAAAATTGTTTCCAAAACAATTCCTTAAGTGCAAAAAGGAAGATACTGTACATAAGATTGCTCCTTCAGTCAGTAAATATTAGAAGATAATATTATTGAAATTAAAATTGCAGGCATGATGCTGGCTATGCTGGTGTGCAAGCACAAAATAGCAGACTCGGCCCAGATTGCAGTTTGTTTCTAGCGCAGATCTTCCATGTTAATTTTTGATTGAGAGAAGTTATTTTCATGATTTTGGTGCACAAATTCTAGGCGCACACTCTAAACTCAAACTGTCACTGCTTTAACCCTTAAAGACCCAGGGGTTCAAATTGTGACAAAGAATTTTTTTTCTTTCTTTTTTTCAAAATTAATTTTCACAACTTTCGTTCCGTTTTCTACCACTACAAGTTTAGTTTATATGAATGTTAGGACAATAAACTTTTCAATAAAAAGTCAAAATACAGAAATTATCAACAAAAATATGCAAATTTGCACATTTTAGGCCAAATTAGGCCAATTCTTTTGAGCTTTTTTTTTTCTTGTGAATAATAAAAAAGATTTTTTTACATATTTAGATTGTTTGTGAGATTTCCTTTCCATTGATACCAGTCTCAATTTTTGTTCTCATGAAAATAAACAAAAAATAATCGCTGCTGTAATCATTAGCAGAAAAACAAAAGCGGCGCATCCAGTGCGGGGATTGAACGTGGGTCATCCGCGTGCTGTGCACAGAGACTTGCCACTAGACCAAAGTGACTAACTCTGAAAGAGGAAGCTTTATTATTACTTAAATCTAGATCTGATTAGAGAGGGAGTACTTGCTCTTTTTGATATCAATCAAACGTACAGAGCTTGGCCTTTCTTACGATACATTTCGCATATGGTAAGTGTATTGCGATCAGAACTTACAATAAAAAAATGTGGTTTCGAAAAGACTAAAAATCTTTAAACTTGGCACAAATTTTACTAAAAAAAGATATTCATGGTAGGGCAGTCAAATTTGACCATATTTGGATACTTTGTATTTGACAGTTGTTCATGGTTTTTAAGCAAAAGGTAGGTCAGAAAGCATGGCAAGTAAGCTTTTAAAAAAACAAAAGTTTTTGTTAAATTTTGTGCATTTTTTTAATTCTCTTTTTTTAAATCCAATTTTTCGCAAAATTCTACAACATAACCTCCAACAAAAAGGTATATTTTCTGAAAAACTATTGGAGCTCTTTCAAATAATACCAAGATCACTGCTGTGGGACTATTTGACAAAGAAATTTATTTTTTTGAGAAAGTACATGTATATTTCCCAATCAAGCATGACACGCTTGGTCTGGGTATTTTAGGGTTACTGTAAGTGTTAGTTACAGACCCCTTGCTTGATTAAAAGAGGGGCTTGATATTAAAACATGCTAGACATGTTGAGGGGCACATTAATACGCACACGAAGCGCTGCATCTTTTTGGCGTGGAGTTCAGGGGCCCCTTACGGCTCAATCCCATGGTGAAGCTCTGGGATTTTAGCTATAATCATACCTCACAATGAAACCATTCATGAGCCAAACAGGACAATTGGCTTATTATGCTATCATTCTGTATTCTGTATCAACGTAAGGCATTTCAATTATGAGGTTAAGATTATTAGGTTTAAAAGAAAATCAAATCTAAAAAAGATTTTATATTTGTTCTCATGAGGGGCAGAACGGACCCTCAGGAGGACAGGGCGGCCACGGAGGGGCAAGGCGGTCCACCCCTGTGAAACAGCAAATCTAGGGGTCTGAGTTACATTCAGAAAAGTTAAGTTCTTGACACCGATGGCCTTAACACAGGAAAACTTCTTCATATTTCAACTTCAGCCTTTTGTTAAATATCTTTGTATTATGCATTTGTGAGTTGTATGACTCACCCCTACTACCCCCGGTAATGTCAGTCAAAAGTGAGTCATTGAAATATGAAATAGTGACTCACATGTGCGTCATTGTACCAAATTGTCGGTCACCTGAGTGACTTTTGAGGTGGGTCAATTTGCTTCAGACCCATTGACTTTGTACAGAGGTAAATGATTTGGGTAAGTCATTTCACAAAAAATGTCAGTCACCTTAGTGACTGAGGGGTGTATAAGTCATTTCACAAAAAATGTCAGTCACCTTAGTGACTGAGGGGTGTGTCAATGTACATGTTTTGTCCACCCACTTTGGTGCAATGACTCTCCTTGTCCAGGAATGTAGGGGTGAGTCACACAATTGACAAGTGCATTATTTCCATTATGAAACAGATTATTATTGTTGGTGCAAATTTTGTAGACATTGGCACACAATTGACAAGTGCATTATTTCCATTATGAAACAGATTATTATTGTTGGTGCAAATTTTGTAGACATTGGCACACATTTTAGACATGTAGGCCTAGCCTACTTTACTAGGCCTACTAGTTTTCTTCATTAAATAACTTCTCTCATACTGTTAAGCACATTTTTTAGTCAAAAATTATCTTCCGCACACACTTTCTGCTCCCCCTCCCCCTCCCTTTCCCAGACTGGAAAACATGTTGGTTATGCCAAAGGTCTTCGGCGTGGAGAATGATCAGTTATGTATATAATTTTGGCATAAATTTCATCCAGTTTATACAGAAACCAGTCTGAAATTCTGTGCACTAAGACATAAAGATCTTCGGCGTGAAACTTACTTCTTTCTTTAAAAAGGGTGACCACAGTTTGCCTTGTAACTATAGGCCAGTGAGTCTTACTAGTGTTGTGTGCAAGGTCATGGAGTCCATTGTTAAGGATGTTGTACTAGATCATTTACTGGTCAATGGTTTGTTAAATTTGTCCCAGCATGAGTTCTTACCCAAGAGGTCTTGTGTTTTAATTCATTGGAGTTTCTTGATGATGCTACTAAACTAGTTGATTCTGGTCATAATGTGGATGTTATCTATTTAGATTTCCAAAAAGCATTCGATAAGGTTCCATTAAGCAAGCTTATGATGAAAGAGTACTTAGTGTGGAGGGAAAGTGTGCCAGTTGAATATATTCTTGGTAGTTGACAGGTCACAAAGAGTTGTTGTTAATGGTTACAAGTGGTGTTCCTCAGGGTTCTGTATTGGGTCTGCTACTTTTCTTAATCTTCATTATTGATATTGATGTTTCCCTTAGCTCCAGGTTCTGTATTGGGTCTGCTACTTTTCTTAATCTTCATTATTGATATTGATGTTTCCCTTAGCTCCAGGATTTGTAAATTTGCTGATGACACTAAGCTGTACAGGATTGTTGATGATGCTAGGGATTCTTCACTTTTGCAAACTGATCTGAATAAGTTAAGTTTCTTGGTTCCAAACATGGCAGATGTCATTCAATGTTGATAAATGCAAAGTTATTCATTTGGTCAGAGCAATTTGGCTTTTGATTACTGCATGAATGGTTTAAATCTTGGTTGTGTTGATCAAGAAAGGGAGCTAGGTGTTGCCATTACTAGCAATCTAAAGCCTTGTAAACAGTATACTTTAGCAGCTGCAAGAGCAAATAGGATGCTTGGTTTAATTATAAGAAAGTTTTGTTTTCTTGGTAGAGATTGTTTTCAATTTGTATAAGCAGTTAGACAGGCCTCACCTTGAGTATGCTATTCAGGCTTGGAGTCCCTTTTATGAGAAGGATAAGTTCATTTTGAAGCAGGTTCAGCAAAGACCTGCCATGATTGTAACTTAAGTAGAAAATTCATCGTTTTTACATCTCTTAAAAAAAAGAAATACTGTGGCTTATACACAAAGAAGGGAGCCTCGGCAAATGTGAGTTGAGTAACAAATTGTAATTAAGATTCGTGAGTGGTCAAAAAGGAATTTTCATATACGGTTCGAAAGTCGCAGTAGAAGGTGACCTACCTTGTTATATATGTACATGTATGCAATAAGTATATAGGTTGCCATAATGCTAGGAACACCTGTGGTGTTAGTTTGGGCTTTTTTTATGGGGTGAATAACCCTTCTTAGCCAGTAATCTTGTTATGTTATGACTGTCCTGGTGTATGAAAGCAAAGGCCTTGTTGTACCTTAGGCGTAGGCTTTACATGGAAATTAATGCACCCTAGTACAAAAATACATTAACATTCAGTTACGCCACCATAACTGGCGTGGAGTAAGCAAGGTTTTCAAATTTTCTGGCATAAATCTTTCATTCTTTGGCGTAGAGAAAACAAACTTTCCAGTATGGCTCCCCCCTCCCCCCTTATAAAACTTAGTGAGTTTCACAAAATAATACAATTTAAAAAAAGGATTATAATTAAATTTTAACTTCAAGTTAAGCAAAGCGGTAGCCTAACTAAATCATAATGTTAGAAGGCAATTCAAGAATGTTCAGAAATGTAGAGCCTACACCACAGGTGTTCCTAGCGCTATGGCAACCTATATACTTAATACATGTATAAAAAAATGTAGGTCACTTTCTAACGCGACTTCGAACCATATATAAAAATTCGTTTTTTTGACCACTCGCGAATCATATTTACATTTTTTGACTCAAATCACATTTGCTGGAGACTCCCTTCTTCATTTATAAGCCACAGTATTTGGTTTCTTTTCTAATGAGATGTACAAATGCTGGATTTTCTACCGACATTTAAGTCATAACAGTGTAAAAGCCCAACAATAGGCTGCAAATCAATTGAAGTGCTGCTTTTTCATGACGTCATTGCAACGAATTTTCATATAAGCTTCGAGAGTCGCATTAGAAAGTGACCTACCTTTTTTTATAGGTTGCCATAACGCTAAGACCTGTGGCCTACAGGCTAGCCATGTGTAAATTGTAGTGTAACTACACTGTAACTTGTATTAAGGTTAGGCCTAGGGCCTACACACAGAATAAAGATAGGCTAACCACAGTAACATATAAAAAACTGACTGGGCTTAGTATGGATTAGGCCTAAGTGTCATTTTGCCATGCTTTTTTTCCTCTTTTTTTTTCTTTCTCAATCCACAGATTTCACACAAACCAATGTGTCAGCTGTCCACTGGGCCTAGCGCTAAATATATGGTATCCAAACGTTAGTTAGGCTACCAATACAGCAGCAGTAAACCTGTGTAACGCTGCGATGGTGAACAAAGGAAAAAACTTTTCTTGAATAAGGTATGGGTGAAAATGAAATACGTAGGCTTACAAATAGTCCTACTAAAAATGTCGAAATAATATGAGCAGAATCAGATGAAAATCCTTACCTGATTAAACTCTTGATCTAAATCTTCGGCATACAAGTCGATATCCACGCCGTCCGCCATTTTGGTGAAACCTTCGCATGAATATATTTTGCTGACAGTCGAGTCAGTCGCCATCGCATCACAAACGCAAAATGAAGAAGCGTTCCCAATGCGTTTCAGCTTTCGACATATTTCAGATTTTCATCTTGGATTGTTGCCCGCGGGATTGAAAACCGAGGGGAAAACTTTCTTCATTTCCGGAAGATTTTCTTTGATTATCAGAAAATTTTCGTCCATTTTCGTATTATTAGGCCTATCATTATTATTAATTTGTTTTATTTCCGGGAAGTTTTTTTTTTTTTTTTATCAATTTCCAGGAAAATTATCTTGAATTACCGGAAAATTTTGAATATTTTCGATAATTTTTGCTTATTTTCGGTATATTTTGCTCATTTTCGGAAAATTCATTCATCATTCGGGAATTTTTGGAATTTTTGGTAATTTCCTTATTTCCTACATTTCTATATTTTCTTCCATTTTCGTGAAATTTTCTTTCATTTTGGGGTTTTTTTTATTTATTTTTTATTTCTAGACAATTTTCTTTATTATCGGAAATTTTACTCATTTTCTGGAAATTTTGCTAATTTTCGGAACATTTTTCTCACTTTTACGAAAAAAAAAAAAAAAAAAAAAAAAAAAAAATATATATATATATATATATATATATATATATATATATATATATATATATATATATATATATATATATATATATGTATATATATATATATATATATATATATATATATATATATATATATATATATATATATATATATATATATATATATATATATATATATATATATATATATATATATATATATATATATATATATATATATATATATATATATATATATATATATATATATATATATATATATATATATATATATATATATATATATATATATATATATATATATATATATATATATATATATATATATATATATATATATATATATATATACATATATATATATATATATATATATATATAAATATATATATATATATATATATATATATATTTATATATATATATATATATATATATATATATATATATATATATATATATATATATATATATATATATATATATATATATATATATATGTATATAGATATATATATATATATATATATATATATATATATATATATATATATATATATGTATATATATATATATATATATATATATATATATATATATAAATATATATATTTGTATAAATATATATATATATATATACATATATATAAATATATATATATATATATATATATATATATATATATATAAATATATATATTTATATATATATATATGTATATATATATATATATATATATATATATATATATATATATATATATATATATATATATATATATATATATATATATATATATATATATATATATATATATATATATATATATATATATATATATATATATATATATATATATATATATATATGTATATATATACATATATATATATATATATATATATATATATATATATATATATATATATATATATATATATATATATATATATATATATATATACATATAATTATATATATATATATATATATATATATATATATATATATATATATATATATATATATATATATATATATATATATATATATATATATATATATATATATATATATATATATATATATATATATATATATATATATATATATATATATATATATATACATTAGGGACCAAAAGGGACCAAACTGAGAGGGTGTTGAAAATGCTCAAAGGGAGGGGGGTGGGGGTTATTTGCTGAGTTGGGGGCCATGACCGCTTAATTATTCATGAAAGAATCTCGCCTTTACATCAGCAATGTTCTGATTTTCCACATGTTGGAAAATCGAACATGTGAAGGCCACCGAAAATTTACGCCTAACTGCCCCCACACTCCATACATACAGTAATACAATTATAGATGCACCTGTGCACTCTACGTACAGAGTTTGTTTCGGGAATGGTTTAAGGGCGACACAGCGTGTACACTATTTTCAGAAAAATTGAGCGAAGGAGCTGCAATGAGTAACAATGTCGTAGATAACCGGGAAAATATTGGCATGTGTGTTTAAAAAGGCCCTGTCTTAGAAGTAAAAAGTGCCCCTTTTGCAAGTAAAAGTGCCCCTCTTGAAAACAAAAAAAGTATCTCAGGACCTTCTGGAAATAAGAAAAAGTACCCCTGGAATATGATGCAGGAACTTGTGCAAAATGGCTCTTTATTTACAAATATTAGAGAATTAGGGCGGATCCCTGTGCACCTTAAAATGACAGAAAATTAGTACAAATTGTGATAATCTTTATATTTTTTGTCATGATTGCTTTTCAAAACATACTCTCAAAAGTGGGCTTGATTTGAACACTTTGACTTGGGAGGGGGAATCTAAAACAGATCAGCGCTTCTTCCAATTGAAATTCATAAAACTCCCTTATAGTCTATGGGCCAATATATCGAAACCACCCCCCCCCCTCCCCTCCTTAGGGATTTTCAACCACTACACTTTTTGGTTAGTCTGGACCCTCAGCAATCATTTTCTGCTTGTTTGCCATAAAACTGATGGTGGGTGTGAGCGCCAGGGCGTTGTCATGGCAACGAAGTGATAAAAAATGGAATTTAAGAAAATGACATATATTTGTAACTAAACAACATTAAAACACATATATGTTTAATTAGGTATATATATTTGAAGCTGCCATATTGGTTGTAATCAAGATCTAGGTCATTTCAGGTCACAATCATGCCTTATCATGACCCTTGCCATGGCAACTCGGTGACAAAAAGCTTGAATTTGATAGAAAATGTCATATCTTTGAAACTTTACAGCATAAAAACACATTCCAGTGTCTAAGTATATATATTTGAAACTGCCCATTAGATTGCAATCAAGATCTGGGTCTTTTAAGGTTACGGTCATGCCCAATCAGGACAATTGCCATGTCAATGCCTGATAAAAAAAAAAAAAAATAGGGAAAAATTGTCATATATTTTTAGGTAAACAATGCTATATAACAGTGTATAGGCATATAGGGATGTAGTGTAAGGTCACAGTCATGCCCAATCATAAAAGTTGCCATGATAACTGTGTGAAAAAAATTGAAGTTGGTCAATTTGAAATGTCATATCCCCGGTCATCTCTTAATTGTAATACGCTACAATATAATATGAAATCACAATATAATTATATATGTATAGGCCTGTATAGATTTTAGATTAGCCGGTTGATTGCAATCAATATCTGGGTCCTTAAATACAGTCATGCTTCATCGCAATGCCTACAGGAATGTTCATTTACATCAAATTGTCTTACAGTATTCTACAAACCATTATTATATTTGTAACATACTTTAATGTGTTACCTAGATACATGCATGTTTTTGGTTACATACTGACACGACTGAGAAGACCAAATGCTGATCAGTGACTTCACTGAAAACTGGGGTCCTAAGGGAAGCATATTAAGGTGTTCTTGGTGATTTTCACGCCAATTCTGCTTTTCCAAAAAAATGTCCACCACAAAAAATCTTAATTAAAGGATGTTGAAAAAAGCCACAAAGACGGCAGAAAGCTTAATTTTTAATGTCTGTATGCTGCATACTACTTTCCAAAACATATGAAATGGTATTCCACATGAGGTCAATTCTCTCATAATACATATAAGTTATCATCATCCTCCTCATCATCAAACATATCTTCTTGCATGTTATAGTAGTCAGCTTTAGTATCATCTTCTTCATGATCCTGCTCCAATACTAAATCGATCAGTTCCTTTGGTAGCATCTCATCTTCTGTCCATTGGTACTCCAATTTGTCTCCCCGTAGAACCCATCCATGACCATCGTCGGGCTTTGGTAATTCCGGATATGCCAAATCAGCTTGGTTCCATATGAGAGCCTGATAATTGGCACGTACAACATGCATCCTTAAGGAGAATCTGCAGGGTGGAAGCAAACTTAGGTCGATGCCACTTTCACTGGACAGTAGCTGGTTATTTGGTGTGTAACGTGTCATGAACATGGCATACCGCAGCTTGTTGATGTCCTTGACTCCTGACTTTGCCCCATATGAAAGTCATGTGAATGCTTCTAGATCATCAAACGTTCCTGGATTGAGAGTAGAGCTTGTACCCAAACCTGTGAAGACAGGAATATATTGCGGTTTTTTTTTTGCAGCACACGCAGGGGTCCCACCTTGCCTTTATGAACAAATGAACTAATAGTATCACAGCCGGTGAAAGCGTGGAGTGAAAGCAATGCATTGCAAAGATTATTGCCAATGCCCCGGACTATTTTCTCATCTTGCCACAAAACCCATTTCTATATGTAAATTGAACAATTGCACCACCCCTAAAATAAGATGCACTAGCTCATGCTTACCTATAGATAGCCAGCTCGTGCATGCCGAGTAAAACTCCACCTATGGTATGCTGCCAAGTTGCGACTGAAGCCAATAATTCCTGGACCATGCCCACTGGCATGACGGTTATCAGGTTATAAGCCAACGAACCCCCCTTTCTACTTAGATGTAGAAAGCTTAGCCTCTCCTATGCTTTTAGACACCCAACACCCAGAACCCTGTTTACAACCTCATTAGGTACCCCAGTTTCTCCACCCTATTTGATAGGACTAAAACCCTATCCCCTCCCTTCAGCTTACGCATTAAATCAGACCTCTTCCATCTCGGCATCAACCCCGCCACTCTAGGCACCTTCTCCTGGCCCACTTTTACTCCTTGGGCCACCCCCTCCCTTCTGTCCACCTGGGCCTCTCCACTCATCACAAAACTCAAACCCACCCTAACCTCTTCATCAATCTCCACAACCAAATCAAAGACCAACTCTCAAATTACACCTCCATCTATACTGATGGCTCCAAGGAAGGCAACAAGACAGCTGCTAATGCCGTCATCCAAGACATTACCCTCAGTAGCAGACTTCCCGACTACTCATCCATCTTTTCAGCCGAGGCTAAGGCCATTCTCCTCGCCCTCAACTTTACTGAGTACTCTCCGCTCAGCCACTTTGCCATTTTTTCCGACTCAAAGGCTCTTCTTACTTCTTTACTCAATCTTAAATGGGATAACCTCACATGCCACCTCCTCATCCAGAAACTCCTTTCTCCCACCCTCTGCAGGAAAAGTATTCTTTTCTTCTGGATACCCAACCATGTTTGCATCCCTGGCAATGACAGGGCTGATGCAGCCGCTAAGCTTTCCCTCAACCCCCTCCCTACCCCTTTTCCCCAAACCCTCTCTGACATCAAACCGCTTATCTCTTCCCTTGTTCGTGACCGCTGGCAAACCTCATGAAACTCCCAAATTGATAACAAACTCTATGTCATCCAGCCCACAATTCCGATCAAATCCATTATCAACAACCTCTCTCGTATCCACAACGTTCATATTACCCGTCTTAGAATTGGTCACACCCACCTCACTCACTCCCACCTCCTTATTGGCTCCCCAAACCCCTCTGCAACAATTGCCATTGCACCCTCACAATCCATCACGTTCTCCTTGCTTGCCCCCTGTACAAACATCTAAGAGCTTCCCTCGCTCCCCACAACTCAATTGCTGAGTTCTTCCAGAAAAATCCTCCGAATAAAATTATCTCCTTCTTTCATCATGCTTCCCTCTACAACCATATTTAATTCTCCTCTTCAATCTCCTCTCTCTACTTTGTTTTTTTTTCACCCATGCACCTCCCCTCTCGATCACAGCTTTCTGACTTTTAATTCTTGTATTTCTCTCATTCTCCCCCTGTTTCCTTTCCTTCCTACCTCTAGAATGATCTGACCTCTCAGGCACAATTTGACCCTCGTTGTCGTTGTGCTGTTAAGCGATCATCAAACAAACAAACAAACAAACAAACAAACTGTTCTATTGTTATGTCCACAGCATTGCGAGAGTTAGGAACTGCAGAGCAATTCACACTCATTCCTTTCTCCTTAAGTAGCTCCATTGCACCGAGATGTGTGTGTCGCAGGTTGAGAAGTGTGTTTAAGTATAGTGATGTATACCTTGCATAGGTTGGCTTCTCTTGACTGAAGAAGAGAGGGCGCATTTTATCTAGACAGGCCATGTGCAAGGTGATGTCAGTCATTGATCTTTGTAGCCCTCAAGAAACGCATCAGGAGCCATGCTTTATCCATGTAACCTAGCCAGAATTGTGCCGTTTTACCCTTTTCTTTAGCACGCACCTTCGCTTTGTACTCATCATACTTCTGTATCCATTCCTTCCATTTTGAGTTTTGCTTGACAGCGGACAAGTGTTCAGAATTTGGTGTTTTTGTCAGAACTGACATCAGCTTCATTTCCTGCTCACCGATAACTAATCCTTCTTCATCTTGAAATGAAGCCCACAATAGCTGTTCTAGAGCTTCTATCGATGTTCTGATAACATACCTGGCCCTGTTGTAGTGTTTTCCATTCATGACTTTTTCGATGGAACCACTTGCACACACTGCAGATTCAACTAGTACTTCCACAAATCCACTCCCTTTCATATACTTTCCTAATGCACTGATGTATGCACATGCCACGTGGAATGCCCCCACTCGAATGATGACATTGCAAAATCGATCTGCATACGACCACAATATTCCGTAGGCCTTCTTAGCAGCAGCCAGATCAAACGTATCTGGTATCTGGTACCCAGTCTGAGAGGTGATTTGAGCAGTGGCGCATGACGTCATCAAGAGGCCTTATGTATTATGAATTAATGTTATGGCATTCTCTCAAATTCATTTGTTTATCTTGGCGTTGCCATAGCAACAGCCAGTGGCGGGTGTGGGATTTCAATTAGGGGAGGGGGAGGGGGTGTTAACACCTAATTTACATAATACTTAACATTCATGACTGAGGGGCAAAATATACAACTTTCATTGATGGGGGGGGGCGAACAACACTAACAAAATGAATGGGGGAGACTACACCCATACCCCCTCCTCCCTCCGACGCCCCGCTAGTGAAAAAAGTCCCAATTAAAGGTATAACTTTGACTGTAAGTGACCCAGATCTTGATTGCAACCAACCAGCAGCTTCATATCTATACAAAAAAAATGAATTTTTTTCTCAAATTCATTTCTTCATCATGGCGTTGCCATGACAACGGTCCTTAAAGACATGAACACGACCTTGAATGACTCAAACCTTGATAGCAATCAACTGGGCAGCAACAAATATATATATACCTGAACACTTAAAGTGTGCTGATATGTTATCCAGTTACAGAGATATGCCATTTTCTCAAAATTCCAGTTTCTCATTTAAGCGTTGCCATGACAACGCGCAGGCGCTCACACCCACCATCAGTTTAATGGCAAACAAGCAGAAAATGATTGTTGAGGGTCCAGTCTAACTAAAAAGTGTAGTGGTTGAAAATCCCTAAAGGGGGAGGGGGTCTACGGTTGGCCCACCGACTATTAAGTGCCCCTCAAGAATCTTGTTTTTTGACGGAGGCCCCAACTTGATGGCTGATATCAACACAAAATTCGACAATTTTAATTGATGAAAAGAAGACAAGTTTAAATTCATACTATAAGCAGGTAGAGGAGAAATTTCCCTACAGAAACTGACAAAAGTCGGATAAAATTGTGAGATTATGGGTGAAGTCCTGATTGGGTCCAGAGCTGCAAGGTAGTATCCCCGGAAGCTCTAAAGATTTCTTGATTTTGATGCTCCAAGATGGCTGAAAATCAACACAAAATTTAAAAGTTTGAGAAAGAAGACCATTTTAAGTTATGATATTAAAATATCTACTCAGACATGTCAGATACGCATTTGGGTCACCATTTATAAGCAGGCAGAGTACTAAGAATTTTCCACTGAAAAACGAGAAAATTTCCCAGAAGCTATGAAAATTATTGTTTTTGATGCCTCTATATAAATTGTCCGAAATGACAAAAATTATCTGAAAATGAAGGAAATTTCCCGAGAAATGAGCAACTTTTGATAGAAACTTAATTATCAGTGCAAACTTGTGGCGTGTAAGACAATTTGCTCCACTTATCTATAAACAACAACAACGTACGTGGCCATGGGGAGCAGTAGGAGCGGGCGATTGAATGAATAACTGTAACGCTGTTCGTTACAGTTTAATCATGGCATGTACTGATGTACTGGCGTCCGGTGCTAACTATTTTTTCACCCCCCTCCCCCACCCCCACTCTTTTAAATTTCTGGCTACGTCTTTGGCCCAACCCAAACATCAGCATCATGCATGCCGAGTAGAGATGATCGAGATGGTTATGATATCTACACGATTTGGGAATATTCCCATAAGTCCCACAAGTCTCTCATATCCAACCAGCCAACCCTTTTTCATCTATGCGGTGGAACAGGGGCACGCCCCTCCCCCTCCCTTTCTTCCAACACACACACTTTTCCTAAAAGTTTAATAAACAGCTTTTTTTCAGGGTAGAAAAGTTGCCCCTTTTAAAGATTAAAAAGTGTTGGGGCCTTTTTTCAGAAGAAAAATTTCCCTTTCAAAGAGGACAAGTGCTTTTTGTAGAGAAGGAATATGCCGTCCTTTCAAACAGTGAAACATCTTTTTGGCAAAGATTATCTGACCTATTCATTGAAGAAAATAATACAAATATTGCCCTAAAAAGATTTAAAATGTGAAATTTCAAGCACTTCGGGGGCATACACTATTCTAAATTTCCCCTAAAAATGAAATTGGGGGCCCAGCAGTCCTACACATTGGACTTTTTCATACTTAAAAAAACCTTCGCTTCTGCTTACCTTTGTAATTCTTCCAGTTTATAATTTGCAAATCTCTTTAAAAATAGAGCCTTTTATAAAGTGCTCGAACCACCCCAAATTTCATTAATGGGGCATCTATGAAATGGGCCATGCAGGGCAAAACTTACTATTTAAAGCCTTCCCCATCTTCTTTGTAAAGTTTAAAAAAGTGACCTTTACCAGTTTACAGAAATAGAATAAGCTAGTGTTATTCTAAATGTCAAAATGTATTTCAATCCCCTTAATATAAGTGATCTTTTGATTGACAGATTGAAGAAAGTATAACACAAACATCAAGCATAAAACCCAATGTCACTCGTGGAGGGTCTTTAACGCTGTTAATTTAAGTTATAGAAAAACACACACTATGGGAACCCTTTCACTGACTCGCTGAAGGCAAGATGTGAATTTGGGTCATCTGGTCTTATTTTCAGACAGTCAGATATGAGTTACATTTTATTCTCACCAAGAAAATGATGATAGGATTTTGATATCATGTTTTATATATATATATATATATATATATATATATATATATATATATATATATATATATATATATATATATATATATATATATATATATATATATATATATATATATATATATATATATATATATATATATATATATATATATATATATATATATATATATATATATATATATATATATATATATATATATATATATATATATATATATATATATATATATATATATATATATATATATATATATATATATATATATATATATATATATATATATATATATATATATATATATATATATATATATATATATATATATATATATATATATATATATATATATATATATATATATATATATATATATATATATATATATATATATATATATATATATATATATATATATATGTGTGTATGTGTGTGTGTGTGTGTGTGTGTGTGTGTGTGTGTGTGTGCCGCCCAAGCAGGTGCCTTTTTGCGCCATTTTTGTAGTGCAGGAGTCCTTTTCTATTATAAAAAAATTGTACTAATTTTTCTTTTTTGTAAAAAGAATGTCCTGCTGTTTCTTTCATCATTTTCGTAGTGCAGGTCCCAAAAAATAAGGTTGTATTATATCAATTTTGTACTGCTGGTTGTTGAATACTCATACAGAACTGCAGGTATCAAAATTAACTTCCTTCATACTGCGGGTTTTAAAATCGTATAATTTCATACTGCAGTTACCAACAAATCTTTCATACTGAGGGTATGTTTTTTGTTGGTGGACTGCACACCCCTACCACTTTTAGTATGAAGTGCCCCACCCCGCCTCCTTCCCATCTTACATCAAAGAGGACCTCAAAAAAAACATAATGCTGAAGAAATCGTTCAACAATCTTATTCCATTAAGGAGATATTCAACTTATTCAAGTTTGAAGCTGTGTTATCTGTGTAGAAATGACTGGTGTAGTAATCTATTATGGAACGTTGGCGTCAAGCTCATCCCACATTCTTAACAATTGCTAACGTATTTTAAAGAACTTCAAAGTTTATTTAAAATTTTCACTATCTAAATTATTTTCCTCAAACTTTCTTCAGAAGGTATTAATATAAATACCTTTCCTAGATTTAGTTTTACTACTTTTTTAACATATCTCATAGGTTTTAAGCCACTAAATCGCAGGACAAAATATGATAGAATACATAGAGACTGTGAGGAATCTGAGGCTTTGACATCACAACTAGTGTGATTTTATTTGTTTCCACACAAATGATACCAAACTTCAAACTTAAATATCTTCTTACTGCCTTAACGGAATAGGATTTTTTAATGCCTTCTTCGCTGTTTTGTTTCTTTTGAAGTCCTCTTTTATGTAAGATAGGCTTGCTTGACCCCTGAACTAATCCTTTAAAAGAAAGACAGAACAGAATGGAATCGGATATCAGGAAATTTGATCTGCACGTGATTTGCTTATTGAACGCTTCGATTTCAAAACGATGTACAATTTGTTGGTGTTGCATCTATATACACGTGCATATACTTTTAATGAAGAACTGAACACTAAGCCGAAACACAAGGGCGAATTTTAGGATACCCCCACCCCCCAAAAAAAAAAAAACCGAATGTTTATCTAGCACTAGCAATTTTCTGGTTAACATGAATATTCAAGTGACCTTTGCCCTCACATCGTCTGTGGGTTATGGAGGCATGAAGCTTATCGGTCTGTTGTGGGTAATATATCTGTGATATTCCAAAAAAACGAGCACCCTTACTTTTCGGTCTAGTACTGACGGTGGGGGACAGGGGGCCAGTCATAGAGGTGAAGGGGGTCCTCTGGCATAGGGGTCAGATGATTTGGTTGTAATTTGTTTGGCAAATGAAGGACAAATTTTGAAGGGAAGTTTTTATGGAAGAAATCTGTGATGGTTTTAGAAGGGGGCTCTGTAGAGGGAAAAGAGAGGCTGATCTAGGATATGTTTGCAAGGTATATACTTGAAGTAGGTCATCTTTCAGCTGTTAAAGAGATTGTGACGTCATTCGTCCTATATTTCATATGCAATATATGCTATAGAGGGAGCCAGCATCTCTGACTGTATCCTTTACTTCTGTCAGATAGAAAGTATATGTCCCCCCCCCCCACCCCCTTACCATACAGGGAGGTTTTGACAGTTTTGGGAGCAGAACTATTTTCACCCCAACAGGTTAGGCTTCATAACACCAGTTTTGGGCAATATATCACTTTCCATCAAAGACGGCCATAAACTTGGCCTAAGCCTGAGATGTTGATAAATTAACTAGGGTTTGTTGAATGTTTAAGGTTTTGGAGGGGTAGGAAAGGGCAAGTTTATTACACGTTAAGGATTAGGGTGTTCATGTGCCTCAATGTAAAGGCTAGAGATGGGGATGTCGTTAAGGTGCCAAGAGAGTCTTAGGCTTTATATTGGATGTAATAGATACTACACATATAAGTGATGTGGGCAATGCTTTATGCTATGACATACTCAAGTTTAGAGTGGATGGTAATATGGGTAATTTGAGGAGGGTGGTAGAAGATTAAACAAACAAAAAATTAGTCAGATTTAGTCAGAAAGTGATGAGATATTAGACTAGTGACATCACAAATTTGCATATCAAAAAAAAAATAATAATAATAATAATAATTGGACTGAAAAATTTGAACGCTGCATTTGGTAAAGTTGAAAGTTGCCATGATTTTCAGTACATTCTAACTTTGTCTCTCGGTGAACCTACAATATTGGACAAACCCCGTTGAGACACCCCCTTTTAATGTTGGAAAAATGTTGATAATTGCTTGCATGTCTCTGTATTTCCCATGAAATAATTTGACAACAATGTTGGTGAAATGAGTGGAAAATGTTGATAATTTCTTGCCACGTCTCTGTATTTCCCAGTGAAATATTTTAACAACAATGTTAGTGAAATGAGTGGAAAATGTTGATAATTGCCTTCCAGGTCTCTGTATTTCCCATGTAATATTTGACAATGTTGGTGAAATGAGTGGAAAATGTTGATAATTGCTCTTCATGTTTCTGTATTTTCTAGTAAAATATTTTGACAACAATCTTGGTGAAATGAGTGGAAATTGTTGATAATTGCCTTCCATGTCTCTGTATTTTCATAACAAACTTTGACAAGAATTTTGGTAAAATGAGTGGAAATTGTTGATAATTTCTTTTTATGTCTCTGTATTTCCCGTGAAATATTTTGACGATGTTGGTAAAATGAGTGGAAAATGCCTTCCATGTCTCTGTATTTTCATGAAATATTGTGACAAGAATGTTGGTAAAATGAGTGGAAATTGTTGATAATTTCTTTCAATGTCTATGTATTTTCCAGTAAAATATTTGATAACAATCTTGGTGAAATAAGTGGAAAATGTTGATAATTGCTCTCCAAGTTTCTGTGTTTCCAAGTGAAATATTCTGACAACAATGTTGGTGAAATGAGTGGAAAATGTTGATAATTGCCTTCCATGTCTCTGTATTTCCCAGTGAAATATTTTGATAACAATGTTGAAGTGAGTGGAAAATGTTGATAATTGCTTTCCATGTCTCTGTATTTCCCAGTGAAATATTTGACGATGTTGGTAAAATGAGTGGAAAAAGTTGATAATTGCCTTCCATGTCTCTGTATTTTCTGTGAAATATTTTGACAAGAATGTTGGTGAAATGAGTGGAAATTGCTAATAATTTCTTTCCATGTCTCTGTATTCCCAGTGAAATATTTGACAATGTTGGTGAAATGAGTGAAAAATGTTGATAATTGCCTTCCATGTCTCTATATTTTCGTGAAATATTTTGACAAGAATATTGGTAAAATGAGTGGAAATTGTTGATAATTTTTTTCCATGTCTCTGTATTTTCCAGTGAAATATTTGATAACAATGTTGGTAAAAAGTGGGAAAATGTTGATAATTGCTCTCCATGTTTCTGTATTTCCAAGTCAAATATTCTGACAACAAAATTGGTGAAATGAGTGGAAAAAGTTGATAATTGCCTTCCATGTCTCTGTATTTCCCAGTGAAATATTTTGACAACAATGTTGAAGTGAGTGGAAAATGTTGATAATTGCTTGCCATGTCTCTGTATTTCCCAATGAAATATTTTGACAATGTTGGTGAAATAAGTGGAAAATGTTGATAATTGCTTTCCATGTTTCTGTATTTTCTAGTGAAATATTTTGACAACAATGTTGGTGAAATGAGTGGAAAATGTTGATAATTGCTCTTCATGTTTTTGTATTTTCTAGTGAAATTTTTTGACAACAATGTTGGTGAAATGAGTGGAAATTATTGATAATTTCTTTCCATGTCTGTATTTTCTAGTGAAATATTTTGACAACATTGAAATAGTAAGATGGAGGGGGTAGTTAAATATTTTGACATCATTGAAAGAGTATGGGGGTAAAAAGAAACTCAAAATCCCTTTCTTACAACACTTAATTTATTTTCAGATAAAAGTTTTGAGGTTAATAACTACACTTCTTTTGGAACAAATCTTAAGTTCTAACAGGTTCACATACACATTAATTTCTACCATTTCCCACCCAAAACATCCAAATTGTTCACATTCATGATTTTTAAACATTTAAATTACTTGACAGAAATACAAGTCCATGAGACTCTACATAATGAAATTTATTTTGATGATATCTAAATTCACAAATTTATGCTCACGCTTTTCTTACAGTTTTAGCTTCAAGGACTAATTGGCCATCAAGTGAGGGCGGATCATAGAAAAATCCATTATTCTCTTGTTGAAAAAAAAGAAAAAGAAGTTAAATCCATTAAGTTGGTGCTTATCCCCGGTTTCCATGGCAAAAGCTGATGAGAGCACATGACTCCCCCTGGATGGGACACCAGTCCATCATAGAGTAACTCCCCAGCAGCGCTGGTACTCATTTTACAGCTGAGTGGACTGAAGCAAGTACAGCAAGTGTCTTGTTCATGGACATAATGCAGTGCTCACGATAAGAATCTAACCCGGTACCTCTCGAATACCAGCATGACTCCTTGACCACTGAGCCACAGCACCTCTACAAATATGCCAGTAAATAATGATACAAAATATTGTCAAGTAACTAGCGTCCCATTTTTTCTTTTTCTTTTTCCGATTTAAATATGCCCAAATATTTCAGTCTTGTCACATATCTGTATTAGTTTTATGCTTTTTCTTTTCTTTATTCTCTTGTGCCTGACAATAATCATTTAATGCGATAGAGTAACAAATATTCAGCACTTTGGAAGAAATGAATAGTCAATCAGATGGTGATAACAAATAGTCAATCAGATGGTGATAACAAATATTCAACCAATTGGAAGTAATGAATATTCAAACTTTGATAGTAATGAATCATCAACCCTTTGGAAGTAATTAATATTCAATCTGATGGTGATAATGAATATTAACCCTTGGAAATAATGAATAAACATTCAAACATTGATAGTAATGAATATTCAACTTCTTAAAAGTACTGACTATTCTTTCCTTGGTAGTAATGCATATTTAACCTGCCTGTCAGAATGAATTATCAGCCTTTTGGAGTAATTAATATTTTGAAGTAATTAATATTCAATCTGATGGTTATAATGAATATTCAACTCTTTGAAACATTGATAGTAAAGAATGAATTATCAACCCTTTGGAAGTAATGAATATTCAATCCTTGGTAGTAATGCACATTTAATCAGTCCGTTGTAATAAATATTCAACGCATTGGAAGTAATGAATATTCATTACTGATAAAAACAAGAAATATTTAAACTCAGTCATGACTAAAACTGTCATAGCTTTCCTAGCTGTTATTACTTTTGAGTTCACTACAGCTGTTTTTGTACGTGAATATTTTATTTTGATCAATAGGTAAACAGTAAAATACTGATCACCAATCGATCACTTCAAGCAAAATGGGCACAGAATTTTAGATAAACAGCACCCTCACTTTTCGACCAGGTGCTCCTGCCAATAAAGGTGAGTCTATGACAGTGCAAAGTGTAAATAAACTTAAATTCTAAAATATTTTGACTTTCAGGAATAGACATACAGTACAGTTAGTTGAATAAAAATAAATTCTAAAATATTTTGACTTTCAGGAATAGACATACAGTACAGTTAGTAGACCTTGAACAAAAGCACTTTAAAACTTACTACATTATTTGTGAAGATTCTCATGGAATAAAACAATACTTTACACTTGTTGCCTCACGAACGACAGCCTCTAAATTAAAGCTTTTGCCGCATATAGAAATTACCACACATGTGACCACTCAATGCATAGTACACTGTCTTCAGGTACTCTCTTTATTGCCAAGTTTACAATCTCAGAGCAGTTTCTAAATACCACGCGCCAAGTACGTCTCTTAACATGAAACTCCTTGAGTAGAATAATATTGGCAGTTTTTCCACACTCAAAATTAAATATTTACTCAAAATGTGAAAAACGATCAAACATATTTTTTTTACACTTAAACTAGTGATTCCAGCCTTTGTACTGCAACAGTAGATATCTCACACCATAATGCTATGCTATCTTCACATATCCATCACCATTGCATTTACAATACTTTATGTATGAATATCAGCCATATAACATTTTCTTCACCAGTAAATTTTCATGGTAGACTGGGTATTATTGTACATCCTTTCCTCATCAGTTAAGGTAACATAGAGATGTCCACGCCCGTTTGATATACCATTTGTGAAGCAGTGGTGAATGAACACCCACCAGAAAGTGAACTCAGTACCTCAGCTTGCTAAGCTGATGCTATGACCGCTGATCATAGATGTTTCTAAACTTCATCATAATGATTGTTTTTGTGACCCCTAATGAAAGTGACCCCAATGAAAGCCACCCCCAATGAAAGCCACCCCCAATGAAAGCCACCCCCAAAAAGCCACCCCCAATAAAAAGCCACCCCAATGAAAGCCACCCCCAATGAAAGCCACTCCCCCAATGAAAGCCACCCCTGATGAAAGCCACAAGAAATCCACTGAAATAAGTTTCCCTATATGAGGAACTAAAAAGTCTGCACTTAAAATACAGACACTATCTCCTGTGCAACATCACAAATTTACACAAGAAAAAAAAACTTTCCTACAAGAACCCACTCTAGTGTTCTTTTTACAAACAAAAAATTCAAAATGAAAATGAGTAACACAAATGTAGGCAAAGTATAATGCAAACTTGAAGCACACTAACAAAATAGGTGTCATCAACTTGAACATCATTTTCTGTAGCTTAACAAGTTGTTAAAAAGACAAAGATATAGCCTAGCTACAACCCTTAATTAAGCTTAAAATCTATTTATGATAACAACCATGGTCTACTATGGAACAATACGTTACATAAAGCTACAACATGATATCAATGTCCTAATTCTTTCTTCGTATCATTACATAGCACCAAAATATATTAAAGCATGTGAGATATGCTAATTAATCTGTAGTTGTCGATCAGATATGAATAATTCATGTCACATCTAACCAATTTGTTTTGCTGTAGATGGATGGGGGGAGGAGGGAAATAGTTTTGTCGACATGTTTTTTTTTTTTTTTAAGCAATTATTTTGTAATTTTCATTCCATTCTAATTCTTGTCCAAATTTCACAATCTGCAGCAAATCATCTATGGTAACTTTCATTATTTTGGTTACTTTTGATGCTTTCCAAAGTTTCCAACTGCATTCTTACGCCAAAAACTCATCCATCCAAATGCCCAAATTTGAGTTTTTTTTGGGGGGGGGACTGGTCCTGCTTTGTATGCTCATGTGGGTCTGTCAGGAGACCACAGAATGACCCAAACAGGTGTGAGATTAAACAATATGAATTTTTGCATGAGAAAATCAGTCCACATGACTTGACATTGATCACAGGCTGCAATGAATTGAAATGGTGAATATCTATTTTATATCGAATATATGAATATTCATTTTATATTAAATATATGAAATGGATAAATATATGATTCATTTCATATTAACATAGCAATATTTGAATTATAATAGATGAATATTCATCATTTTTAGCATAAATATTCATTCACTTACAGAAAGAAAAGAACAATCTTAAACACAGGAATGGCAGATTAATGGGCAAAATGGATAATAAAGGACTTAGGTAGGGCAGAGTAAACAAACAATGGCTGTTTAAACAGAAGGACACTGTACTGTATATTACAAACAAAAGATTACCATTTTCATCTAAAATTGGCTACAAATGTTTTGTTTTTAGGTAATAGTAATACAGCATGCATTTAAGCACACATTCCATGATTAAATGCCAGTACATGAGTATGAAGTGCTAAGGTAAGTTTTAATTTCCCATTAATGACTTCAATGTGAAGAACGAAACATTTTCAATACTTGGAACATATTTTTTCCTGAAAAAATTACTACCTACTGTAATCAACCAGCATGAACATTTGCTACACACTACTATGGTACACAAGGAGTGTGTTGTACTTAATTACAAATAAAACGATGATATTTTGCAAGAAATATTCTGACTAACATGATAATCATCACTTCTGTTTCGAAAGAAAAGATAAAATTTCAACCATTATTTTAAAAAGCTTATGGTTTATTTCATCGAAAAGCATAGCATATAAGATTATACAAACTATTTGATAAGGCCTTACCCTGTAACTAGAAGACATGGTTAGAATAACAGCATGACATGTTATGCTCTGTGTACTTTTCACAACCAACCTTCTACCTTCCTTCTCTCTCCAGATATTTCACCCCCGCCTATGATTTCAAGTTTCACATTTATGCTTACCACACCCTCACTAACACAAACGTATCCCCAAACCATCCACCAATCAAACCATCCATCAACTCTAAGGCTGTTTGGATTCTTCATGCAGTTCCTTTAATATACATTGGACAACTTATTTTCTTACAGAAAATGTATTAAAGGAGCACTGCACGTTTGTTTGTTTGATGAGAGTTTAACGGCACCACAACAGCAAGGGTCAAATTGTTCCGAAAGATTAGATCATTCCAGAGGTAGAAAGGAGAGTAAACAGGGGGAGATTAAGAGAAACACGAGAACTAAAAGCCAGAAAGCTGGGATCGAGAGAGGTGTATGGGTCGAAAAATAATGTAAAGAAGGAGGGAGGAGAAGGAGGGGGTAGGAGGTCTAAATATGCTTGTAGAGGGAAGCATGGTAAAGGAGCACTAGACCGAAAAGTGAGGACATATTTTAGGGGGGCCCCAAAAAAAATCAAATGTTCATCTAGCACGCAATGGTATAGCAGTTTTCTGGTTAATATAAATATTAAAGTAACCTTGGCCCTTATGTCGGCTGTGGGTTCTGGGAGCATGAAGTTTATTGATCTGATGTAAGTATTATATTTGTAAAATTCGCAAAAACGACCGCACACACTTTTCGGTCTTAGTGCTCCTGTAAGCATATACACACAATACATTTTTGGCAAGTATGCACAAGGGGCAGGTTGACCTCATGTTGATCCCCAAATCAAGAACTCCCACCTATTTCAAATTTCACATTGTATCTTAAAAAAAGGTTAACTGGTTTTGATAATTTTCAAGAACAAAAATTATATAAACATTATCTAATTCCGAAGTTTAAACTAACTTCATACTGACTCGATTAAAAGCAAGACTATTTTGTTTTACTCCAGTAAACCTTTATAATATTTGAACTGATTACAAGAATTCTTAAAAAGTGTTCAGTTAAAATCCCCAAAAGTTAGTAGACAATTTTGCAGACTGCCAAAATCAAGATTTAAAATCTTTCTTTTTAAAATTTCTTGCAAAGAAATATTCAGTAGGTAATTTCAAGTTATCTATCCTTTTAAGCTTGTGTAAAATGATAGCTGTCCAACTCATATATATTAACACAAATGTATGTCCAGACATGTCTTGGATGAAGTCAGCCTGTTTATATCTTATCAAAGGCAAGAAGAAAATGTTAGTTAATCCAAACATCTTGTCAACCATTTTGAAAAATGGAGCCTAAAATGTTCACGAATCTAAATTTTTTAAATCACTGTTAAGAATATGAGGAGTTTCTAATTTTATTCAATGTAATTTTTTTAAATCACTGTTAAGAATATGAGTTTCTAATTTTATTCAATGTAAAGCGCCCTGAGCATCATTAATGGCGGATACCGGCACTTTACAAGAACGCTGACAATTTCTTTCCTGTTGATGGTTGTTCTGAACATTACACTCACAAAATTGGTAACAAAATGTATAAAAAATACTTAGCAATATATGAATAAGCAAAAAAAAGATTATATATCTGTGGCATAATCCTTAACAAAAATGACCTCATAATAAACTTAATCTTAATATTATCTAATCCACTATAAAACTATCCATTATTATTTCTGAACAAAATATAAAAAATGTTGCTGTTGCAATTCTGTATGTAATACGGAACCTACTATGGCGACAAAGCTTCGAAAGATACCTTGCACTAAGCTGGCTCGTCTGACCGTTGCAGTAAAAGGCCCAGGCCAGTTCTCGTAGAGGGCAGTGTTGCAATTTATTTGCTCGTTTATGGTCGCTGATGATAAACCACTTTCCTCTCTCAGTGAGTCTCACAGTTATTACGTGTATCAACTACGCAAAGAAAACCTGCATTTTGAGTTGTTCCGAATACTTTGGACGTTAAGTCAACTTTCTTCATCTGATCTTTCAAGAGCTCAATGAAACGTCACTTGACGGAGATCTGGTCATTCCTTAAAATATACTCCATAAACATTCACCATTTTCACAAATACACCATGCAAAAATACAAGTATTGGCACTCATAATGTCATTCGCTGTGTACTATACAAAGTACCTCTTTTTATTCACAATTACCATGAATTGTCAACTTAGGGTGCAAAAGAAATTTCTAAAAATGCAATCCATCTCAGTGAAATGAGTTTTAATGCTGACGTTTTGCCAAAAATCTTTGCACTTATTCCCTACCGACAATGCTCCACCGAATAATTCACATCCACAATCGCACTAGAATGTTTAAAAGAGTTTGAACAAAGCTTGTACGTGTTGCTGCCATACGCGGCAAGTTTTTACCTCACTTTCATCACATTTTTTTTGATACATTTTCTTTCTCTTAAAAGACAGTTAATTTGCAGGAGCCAAAAAATTGCTGATAGGTTTCCATTCGAACTAATCATCTTCCTCCTCCGAATCTTCTTCTTCTTCAGCTGTGGCTAGCCACATCAACCATTGATTCACCTACATCAAAAGGAATAGATAATATTACCATTACAAATCTATGAAGTACCTTTTTTAAGACTTTCCAATGGACCTTTTTACATCATTCTGAATTTTAAGGCCTTACAACAATAGGTTATGTAAATTTTATTTAAATTTTGTGACATCAGAACAAGAAAACCTATTAATTTTTCCAATGTTAAATGCCCTACATCAGAATTAATGGTGATGGTGATTTTCTTGATGGTGATTTTTATTATCTAGAAATGGCAATTTTTAGTGACTGTCTAGATAGTGATTTTCAGTGACTGTAATTTCGGACAGAGATTTTTAAGAATTATATTAAAGATTCTTAGTTGCCCTCTCTGTCGTACATCACAACTTTTCCATGCATTAAAAATTCTTAAAACTTTGATTAAAGTAACAATCCTATGGTTTTCTGTAATAATCCCATGTTTTTTTGTAATAATCTCATGGTTTTCTGTAATAATCCCATGATTTTTGTAATAATCCTATGGTTTTTATAATAATCGCATGTTTTTTGTAATAATCCCATGTTTTTTTAAAATAATAATCCCATGTTTTTTTGTAAAAATCCCATTTTTTTGTAAAAATCTGATGGTTTTTGTAAAATTCCATGGTTTTTTGTAATAATCCCCAGTTTTTTTGTAATAATTCCATGTTTTTTGTAATAATCCCACGTTTTTGTAATAATCCCACTATTTTTTGTAATAATCGCATAGTTTTTTGTAATAATCGCATGGTTTTTTGTAATAATTGCATGGTTTTTGTAATAATCACATGTTTTTGTAATAATCCGATGGGTTTTTGTATTAATCCCATGTTTTTTTTGTAATAATCTCATGGTTTTTTGTAATAATCCCCATGGTTTTTTGTAATAATCCCATGGTTTTTTGTAATAATCCCATGGTTTTTTGTAATAATCCCATGGTTTTTTGTAATAATCACATGTTTTTGTAATAATCCCATGGTTTTTGTAATAATCCCATGGTTTTTTGTAATAATCCCATGTTTTTTTTGTAATAATCCCATGGTTTTTGTAATATTCCCATGGTTTTTTTGTAAACAAAAAATATTTGAAAGAGCATACTTTTAGAGCCAATTTGGTACAAAAATCAGGTTGATATCATTTTTCATTCAGGAGATATGGATTTAAAAAAAAATCCAAATTGCATTTTAAAGTATTTGTACAGTATGATGAGATCGTGTTTGATGATGTCATAGAGGCAATTCCATTGCAAATGATGTATTTCTTTAAACATTAATTGGTTGTTTCTGTATGATTTGCCTAAAGTTTTTGGAGTAGGGTATATTTGGCAATGTATATAAATATCAAACTTTCATCAATTTATTTTTCTAGCAGGTTTTACTTATAAAAAAAAGGATGATAAATTTTAATGAAATACATCGACTGTATGGGAGAATGTGTTGCTGTGATGTCATACTGAGCCTTTTCCGATTTGTTTATTGACACTTTTTGTGAACCTTAAAATTTGAATTCCTGGTATAGAAATAACATATCAACATATTTTTTGTACTAAATTGTTCCTATAGTTTTTCTTTCATATGAAAGATTCCTTTCAAAACATGGGAATATCTCTTTCAAAACATGGGAATATTCCTTTCAAAACATGGGAATATTCCTTTCAAAACATGGAATATTCCTTTCAAATTGTGGGATTATTCCTTTCAAAACAAATTTATCATTACAGTCAATAGGATATTTTTTAAAAATACTTGTTTCGCCTCAGCCAGTCAGCGAAAATTAATGGTGCTCATATATGTTGGAAACTATTATCTAGTACACAATATACTTAAAGAAAAATAAATTCTGTCCAGTATTTGTTAAAAAATGACAAAAAATATGTTTTTCTCCCATTGACTGCAATGATAACTACAACATTCCCAGATGTCCAACCTTGATAATTGACTGCAATGATAAGTAACTGTTTGTTTTCCCCTTTGACTTAAGTTTGAGATTGGCACTGTTACGTCGCCGTGCACCACAACATTCCCGGAAGTCCGACCTCGAGAAAGTTCATATAAAATCTGTACATGCAACATCAAAAAGCAGAAACTAAAACCAAACCCCAAACCCATACCAAGGATGGTAAGTAAATGCGCAAAGGAATGCTCTGCGCCAAATGCTTAAAGAGAGTAGACTTCAATCCTTCATCATAGAAAACTTGCAGGATGCGGATATCTGTGGCAAACCCAAATACATGCGCACATGCCTCGTAGCTTTACGTTTTGTTTATACCTTTTAAATATCGATTTATATTTGTATCTTTTACCAGTTAATCATGTTCTGTTGTACGGGGCCTCATGTAAGATTAGCCAAGTGCTGAACAGAGTTACTCCATGTGAACGTTGAAATAAATAGAATGGAAGATAAATATCCGCAAAATCCTGGAAGTTGACTCTCTTTAAGCAGTAAGCGCAGAGCACCCATTTGCGTATTTATCCTCCTTAGCAAAACTTCCAAGAGAAAAAACAAAAATCCTACTGACCTGGAATAATGCTTCTCCTTTCCCAGTGTATTCGTCGGTAATATCCTCCTTCCAGTTCATGTAAGTTTCCTCCTCGATGATCTCCAAGTCGTAGAGATGAACAAAGAACCTAACATCATTCCTGAGGATGCAAAAATATGAACACGTTACAAACAGACTATTTTAAGTTTGAAGAATATCAGGTTCAGAATTCCTGTCCTCTACAGTTTGTGGGAAATATGTGTATTTGTAGCAGTTCTTAGTGGCCACTGTTAAAGTATTGTGATAGACACGGGACGAGCTAAAGCAGGTTTCCAACTGGTAGGGATATGCGGGCTGGATAAAAATCTAGTTATAACGCGGAAAATCGAAAATCGCAGCAAGGAAAAAAAACATATTTTTTTTAAAACAACAGTATATGTGGTAAATATGTAATTGTGTGATGAAAAATACATTAAATTGCGAAAGAGGCAAGGAAGTAAATAAGTAGTATGGAGTACCTATTTGCGCTCTTTTGGTCCCCACTCTGGTCTTAGGTAACCCTCAGGGCCCTTCGGTTACCTAAGACCTACGTGGGTATCAAAAACTGATGTGAGCACCAAAAACCGATGTGGGGACCAAAAACCAATGTGGGACCAAAAACGGGAATAGGTGCCGCAAAAACTTGTCTTTACATTTAGCTTTTGTCTCACAAACACAAATTCCATCGAAAATACTTTTTGTGTCCTAACTATCCTAAAAAGCAAATTCACAAATTCCATTGAAATAAGTTTTTGTGAATCTATGCATATACAATTTTATTTTCTTACAATAATCACTACTGTAATCAATGATTGCCAATACAGCTCAGAGATGAGATTATATCCCATTCCATCATAAGTCAGTTCGATACTACATTGAAAATACACATATAACATTGTACATACAGTGCTACACACTGATCAAATACAATGAAGTAAAAACGATGTGCGTACCAAATCAAAACCTTTAGTACCCACATTGTTTTTGTTCGCGCGCCAATTTTACTATATTTTTTCCCAACGTTTTATATATTCACCAGGAATACAAAGAGTAACTTTTACATGAATGCCATCTGATTGTTCGTGATACGCAGACAAAGCCTACATACCTGGCATAAAGTGCTCACTGCAAATCCAAAGGTTGAAAGACGTTGTGTCGTACAGCAGAAACCCACCTCGACGCCCATCAAAATCAGATAGAAATCGAGATAACCTTTTTTTATTACCTGGCACATGTCTATTAGTGCAACCAATGGCACAGCAAGATTCCGGCATAATTATCATTACAAAAATGATCTTATATAAGAACATGCAAGCATTCGTAAGCAGACAATCGTTCTCACCTAACTAACAAAATGGCAATGTAAACATAGCAAGTGATCTCATAATGTCAGCTTAAACACCCTTTATATAGTGGGTTTTGTAAAACATTAGTGGTTTTGAACCGTCATCTACAAAATTTTCACGACCAATCCACGAAATAAACTTATCCTCGTATCCTAGCCACTTTATACAAAATTTGTTTGCACCAACACCCAGGTAACCGTAAAATCATGTTGTATTTTGAAGGTACCGTCCCACATCGGCATTAATAATTAATTACTACCCATGTGAAGTCGTGCTGAACCGCCATCTTCAAAATTTTCACGACCAACCCACGAAATTAAACTTATCCCCGTATCCTAGCCATTTAAAAAAATTGTTTGCACCAACACCCTTTGTTAGTAAAACTTTTTCAATTTTGTATACTTCTGGTTGCTCAACCCTTTGTACCTCTTCTAAATAAAAAGATCTTTCTAGTCTTCACCATCAAGATCCTTTAATTTATACATAACTTTATCATGATGCATCACAGCTGTTACCTCAAACACTTCTTTGGTCCAATTCTGATAATAACCTTTACCAAATATCCCTGCTTCTTTAGTAGCTTCGTTACCTACTTCCAATATATGTATGTGTAGGTTTTTCTTTTGTCATGTCACTAATATCTCTAAGATGTTTTGTAGAACCTACCCTTGCCCTTGTGTACCTCTGTATGTAAAATATTTCATGTCACCATTGCTTGAAAACTGTTTAATGCTTGGACAAAAGTGCTTTCACCTTGCTATTGTAGAATTCTTTGCCTTTATCAGTCTGCAATTTTAAGGGTGTGTAACCCCTCTATGACAAACTTTTTATAAAGAATCGGCAACACTTTCTCCCATTTAACGTTTCATTGGTTCTAACCACCCCTTTTTAAAAAAAATACATAAATCACAGATCAAATGAAATGATAGCCTTTATTTTGTTTTGCTGCTAATTGCAGGTCCATCAAATCTGCTCGTAGTTGTTCCGCTTCACCAAACACCGTCACTTTTCGCTGACTAAACTTCTTTCTCTTGGCTTGTGAAGACTGTAATTTACCTGACACCTCAACCACTTCAGAACATCCCCCTTCTTAGCCCCCTTGGGTTTCTGTCTGACAACATTCTCTTGTCCTGCAAATCCAACTTGTGCTGAAAGATTGTACCAATCTAATAATCCTGCCTTTACGCTTGGCATCCTGTTTTATCGTCATTTTCTGTTTTGATTATCACTTGTCCACCACAACAAGCACAGTTACATCTAACATAACAAGATGTCGGGCTAAGAAGGGTGAATCACCCCATAAAAAGCCCAAACTAACACCACCACCACTACACAAAAAAGCAGTTTGTTTTCAGAGGGGGGGTTTTTTTCCTTTTTGATAACTATAGAACACTTCCATTTTCATTTCGTTTTGGGTTTTTTCCCCTTTTTGGCATAAGCCTCTTTTTCGAACAAAAATGCTGGTATACCAGCTTACAGACCAATTGTTTGTAAAACCGGTTTGATCACTCGTTGATAGAAGCTATTACCACCTCCTTGATTCCATCCCTTGACAACACTTAACAAAAGCCTGTTTCTTCAATCTGTGGAATTGATGCACGTGCCAACATTTTAAAATCTAAGAATAAGGATGCATACACGCTTTTTTTTCTACAAATAAAGGCACTGTTCCTTTATTTATGTTCAAAGCGGGTGAAAGATTGAAAGTATTTGTAAAAATTAGGATACATTTGATACAAAGTTTACAACAACTGGTCAACATTCTTGAAGTTACACAATCTAATAAAATATTTTATTCCTTCTTTTAAATCAAAAAATGCATTGCCTCCATCATGTCCATAAACTGTTTAAAACACAATTGGAATCTTACTTAATACTTCAAATTTCAAACCTTGTTTGCACATTTTCAAAAATTATGTCGTAACTTTTCATGGCGGCTTTTAATGTTTGTTTGTTGGATAATGAACCAATCATATAATGGTCAAATTGTGCCTGAGGGTAAGATCAATTAATCATTAGGAATCTTGGAGAGTAAACAGGGGAGAATGAAACCAACAAGAACAAAAGTTTTCAAGCTGGGATCAAGAGAGCGTTATACATGAAGGAAAAACGTGTGCGGGAAATTGATGCTTACTATTTTTTCCTCAAAACTGCACCTGATTGGTTGGGAAACAGAAAAAGTTTCCCCAGCATTTGATTGCTCGAAGTACTGAAGAAATAAAGTTCTATTAAATTCGGTTTGTTTAAGTCTATATATAGACCTTTAACAAAGAAATAATCACTAAAAAAGTTTCTCCACTCACCCTTCGGGAAGTTGTTGATGTAGCAGTGTGTTTGCAGGGCATACAGGGCATAGAGCTGCAGCTTGGAGTCCTCGTGGAGAAACTTTTCAAGGACTGGTCCAAACTTTTCCAGCAGTTCTTTCTCCTTCTCCATGACATGTTTCTCAGGAACGACCGATGGAATTATGTCTGGCGCTAGAGTTGTTTCAGATGTTATGTACTTCAAAATGCTAAAAGAAAAATGTTTGATAGATTACCTAAGATTTGAATTAAGTTGGCAGCCGGAAAGTGAGGGCTTTTTTTTTTTCTTGAGTCTCAAGAAATTTAAACACACTTTTCATGCATGTGATGGCACTAAAGACCATTGATACAAAATGTTCAAATTAAATCATAATTATTTCTTATCAATACTTATGTAATTTTTCAATGACACTAGTTTTAAAAATATTACATGTGTTTATTTCAAAATTCACTTCACTTAGCCCTCACTTTTTGTCCAACAGATCCTTTTAGATGAGGAGTGACTTATAGAAGCTTCAAAGTTTTTTTTTTTTTTTACTTAAGTAAGTGGAACCAAAGTGGATGTAAACAAATGAGGCTATATAAATACAGCTGAAGGGTTCTGAAAGTGGGTGGGAGGGGGCTGAACATGTGATAATCAAGTTAATTTTTCCAAAGAGACAATTGTTGGGGGGAAGGGGGAGTCAGGGCCAAAGCCCTGTGATTTTGGACAAGTTTTTTAAAATTTTGGGCCAGCAACATCAGTCTCCCATTTTCACCGTCCCTGTTAAATCATCATTCCAGCCATAAAACCTACCATAAATCCTAATTATACAACATTAATTGTGATTGTTCAGTCAGTCATCAAATTAAACAATATTGCTTTCTAAACAACGATCTCACCTTGTGGTCAATGCATTGATGAAGGTTTGGTGTTTGTGCAGATCAACACCTACGTTCTCCTTGATCCACTTGTACAGAGTTGCTGGGGTAGGATCCGAGTGGATCGTCTTATAGATATCAATGTGCAACCTCAAAAGAGGATACAGAAAACTCAGCCCCTGCAAGGAAAACAATCTTGAACGTCAATGATGGCATAGTTCAACAAGATCAGTTTAATCAATTGATTTATTCAGAGTATATCCGTTGGCCCAAGTTGTAGAGCATCTGCCTATTAGCCGGGAGACCCGGTGCGATCTTGGATCGGATTACACCAGAGACTTTTAAACATGACCAGCTGCTTCTTCGTCTGGCGCTTGGCATTAAGAGGACAGAGCAAAGTAATAATGCAGTTGGTTTGTTTGATGAGGTCTTAACAGCACCACGGCAGCGAGGGTCAAATTGTGCCTGAGAGGTTAGATCATTCCAGAGGTAGGAAGGTAGGAAGAAATGAAAACAGGAGGAGATTGAGAGAAACACAAGAACTAATTGCCAGAAAGCTGGGATTGAGAGAGGAGGTACATGGGTGAGAAAACCAAAGTAGAAGAGGGGTGGGAGAGGACTAAATATGCTTGTGGAGGGAAGCATGCAGTTGGTGACATGTTGTGCCATTAGTGGTTGCTAACATAGTCCCTGGGGACTTAAGAACGGTCTTGGTTTGTAGGGACAGTTAGCTTCGTTGTAAAGCGTTTTGTAAAGAGCTGTGCCTTGGAAAGCTCTATATCAGAACCTCGCATTATGAGGGTGTTTCAGCTGCTGTCATGAGGTCACGTGACTTTGTTTACATTGCCATTTTGTCAGGCGAGAACACTTGTCTGCTGCACACTTATTTAGACTTACAAATGCTTGCATGTTGTTATTTTTGCAAGATAATCATGCTGGAATCTTGCTGTGCCGTTGGTTGCACTAATAGACGTGTGCCGGGCAGGGAATAAAAAGATGTTTTCTCGATTTTCATCTCTTCGTGATCAACGTTCGAAGTAGATTTCTGCTGTACGACACAACGTCTTTCAGCCTTCAGTATAGAATTTGCAGTAAGCACTTTATGCCTGGTCTGTAGGCTTTGTCTGCGTATAACGTACAATCAAATAGTGTTCACGTAAAAAGTTACTCTTCGTATACCCGGTGAATATATAAAAAAATAGGAAAATATGAAGTAAAATCGCCGCCGCAAACAAATACAATAAAATTAGTTGAATTGGTAGGTAGGTTAGCAGGCAGTATGTTTGTTGTACGTGTGATGTCACTGAGCTGTATACAGACGTGAGGAACGCAACAACGCTTGCCCGGCAAAATGGCTTCCAGATGAGTTAAGAGTCACGTGATAAAATCCCTCTATATACTCGGAGTGAAGTCATAAAGCATGCATAATGCTGGTCGCAGACAATAAAGTTCAGCATTACAACTACTAGAAGTAAAGAAATTTACCTTTCGAGGCCAAATTCTCTACCTTCACGTGAGACTTTGTACAGGAATATCATAGAAAATCTATTTTCAAGTTTCAAAGCAAATGATACACTGGATTTATAGAAATAACATGAGAAGACAACAACATTTGCAGATCTTATTGGCCACTTAATTGCATGTGATCGTCGTAAATGAATTAAGTGCTGTGCTAACGCACATTGATGACATGGATCACGTGTGAATAGATCCATTAATTATTGTTTGGCAATATATGATTTGTCAAAGTATATATCTTGTATAACTTGTACTTAGCTGACCAAACAGGTGTATACTGTTCATTTTGCTACACCATGATGAAATTCAATAATATAAATTAAAACTGAAATCAAATTAATTTGATTTCACTTCACACAGCAAACAACCATGATGCAGATTTGTAATAATGTTCCATAATGTATTTTATCACAACTGTTGAGAACCCAATGAACATCTATAGAGGGATTTCATCACATGACTCTAACTTAACTGCACTCCATTTTGCAGGGCTGTGGCGTCGTTGCATTTCACGTGTCTTCACACAGCTCTGTCACATCACACGTACAATAAACATACTGCCTGCTAACCTACCAGTACCAGTTCAGCAAATTTTACTACTTGCAATATTTTTTTCGTCCGATTTTACCTCATATTTTCCTTAAGTTTTATATTTTCACTGGGTATACGAAGAATAACTTTAACGTTAATGCCGGCTGATTGTTCGCTATACTTAAGACATGTCAGACAAAACCTACATACCTAATATAAAGTGCTCGTTGCAAATCCTAGTGTGAATCGTAGGTTGAAGCCATCACATCATACAGTAGAAATCCACTTCGAACGTCAATCAGGATCAGATGGAAATCGAGAAAATGTCTTTTAATTTCCCCCTTAGTGCAACCAACGGCACAGCAAGATTCCGGCATAATTAGCTTCAAAAATGTATCTTATATAACAACGTGCAAACGTAGGTAAGTCTTATTAAGTGTACAGCAGACGACAGTGGTATTGCCTACAAAATGGTGATGTAAACAAAGACATGTGACCTCGTGACATCAGCTGAAACACCCTTATAGGAAGTGCAGTGGTTCGGTGATTAAGGGGTCATGCTCGTATGCGAAAGGTAACAAATTTGACTCCTGTCGTGAAGACTAACTTGTGTCCGTAAGCTATACATTTTATTTGCTGCAGTCCACTCAGCTGTAAATGAGTACTAGCACTGTAGAGAAGTTACCTTACAGCGGGACTCATGTGCTCTCATTGGCTTATGGCAAGAAACCAGGGATAAACACCGGCCTCATGGGTCATCATGGCCCCAGAATGGATTTAAAGGACTAGTTCAGGGGTCAAGGAGATATTCCAGTTTCAATCTGTGTGCAAATGACTGGTATATTAAGTCTACAATGGAAAGTTAACATCTTCATCCTAACATTCTTAACAATGGTTAATGTATTTCATAGAAAGTCTATTTAAATTTGTTGCTATTTAAATTTTCCTCCAACTTTCTTCAGGTTATATTATAAATACCCTTACTAGATTCAGTTTTACTACTTTTTTGACATATCCCATGGTTTTTAGGCCACAAAATCACATGACAAAAAATGATAAAATACATAAAGACTTTAAGGATTCTGAGGCTGTGATGTCACAACTAGTCTGATTCCAGTCATTTCTACACACATGAAATCTAAGTTTAAGCTAAGATATCTCCTTAACGAAATAAGATTTTTGAATGCTTTCTTCACTATTTTGTTCCCTTTAAAGTCCTCTTTCATATACAATGGACTTGCTCGACCACTAAACTAATCCTTTAACATTTATAATCTGTTCATATATATATGTAGTGGTACAAACAAACAAACACACTGACCTTGTCCTCAATAATCTCCATCATCCTCTCCTTCGTCTGATCAATCTCCGGCAGCATCCTCTGCATGTTAATCTTGCTCTCGTGAAACTTTTTCTGCAGCCAGTCCTTGTCCTTCTCCTTTGAGATCCTCTGCAGGCACAGCATGAAGAGCGGGTAGCAGTGGCCATTCTCCAGCGGCTCGGCGACCTCGGCAAGGGTCAAGACTTCTTCTGCGACGGCTTTGGCGGCAAGGCCCCCAATGTTGGATTTGATGAGTGGGTTGTCCTCTTCTAGATCTTTAACACGGTTCAGTAGCATTGAAAATGCCTGACAAAAGCATTATTTTTATTATTAATTTACATGTTCATGGAGGTGTGGAGGCCAATGTTCACATTAAGATGCGTAATAGTAACACAATCATGTTGTCTACTAGTTGGGAATGTTATGTACAATGTTATGTAGATATATGCAGGGAATTGGAATGATGTGATTTTCAGAAACTTGTACACAAGTCACATAATTATCAACTCTAGTGATATCTGATTGTGTTTTACATATTTCATTTACTGCTCTGCAGTGTCGATCCTAATCCCTGATAAATATGTCTCACTTCCAATTTTTCATAAGTAATTCTCCAAGTACTATATATAGTTAATGACCAGCAAAATGCAAAGGCTTCAAATACTTCAACATGAAGAGACAGTTCTAGTACAATATAAAGACGACTGTTACAAGCATGAACCTGTTTTTCCATTATATAATCCATGACAGTTACTTTTCAGATTTAAGAGTAAATTTAAATTGAGTAATAACATGACAGTCAAGAGAATAAGATGTCTGATGATTTTAATACTTCTAGTCCCCCCGTTTTTTTAAATCCCTCCCAAATTCCCCCTTTTGTTTAAATCCCTCCAAAAAAAATTACACAAGGAGGAATCCCCTCCCACACAAAAATTTTGATAAATAAAATATATATAACAATAATAATAATAATAACAATGATAATAACAATAATAATAACAATGATAATAACAATAATAATAATATTAATTTTAATAATTCTGGATTCTAGTGTGAACACTGGTAGAGGCAACAATAGCTAAATTAGTAGCAAAAATTTCATCAAATAATTTTTTTTTTTGTAAAAATATACCATTCTATATTTTTATGCAAATTTGTGCTGTACTACTATCTTGTTAAACACTTTTGTTTTTTTACAATTGCCTGTCATACTAAAGAAAGAAAAACGTTTTTGAGTCTTTTGAACAAATATTACAGATCACTTTCGTCAACAAATGCCACTTATGTTTCATGTGCATTGCCCTGTAGTGTAATGTTTTAATCAAGGTCAGCCAATGCCTTTTACCAATCAAATAATACATGTTACTTACAATTTTGCAGAAAACAATTCAGTAACTAAAATAAATATTTGAGGATTAATTACTGCCTAATAATTTTAGGGTTAACTGAAAATGTATCCAATTACTGAGTAGAAATTTCGTAAATGGATTCTTTGGTTCCAAAGTTCCAGCCTGTTGATTGTTTGTTATTGATTTCGAAGAAGAAAATCCTGTTGTCTTTAAGATGTGGTCTCTGGTACATTACATGTGCAACAAGCCAGAAAATGGCCCCAGTGGATCCCTGGAAGACCCCAGGGGTCTACTGGCGCCATTCTCTGGTACGTTACTTGTGCAACAAGCCAGAGAATTCCTGAAAGACCCCAGGGGTCTACTGGGGCCATTCTCTGGTACATTACTTGTGCAACAAGCCAAAGAACTCCAAAAAAGACCCCAGGGGTCTACTGGGGCCATTCTCTGGTACATTACTTGTGCAACAAGCCAGAGAACTCCAAAAAAGACCCCAGGGGTTTACTGGGGCCATTCTCTGGTACATTACTTGTGCAACAAGCCAGAGAACTCCAAAAAAGACCCCAGGGGTCTACTGGGGCCATTCTCTGGTACATTACTTGTGCAACAAGCCAGAGAACTCCAAAAAAGACCCCAGGGGTCTACTGGGGCCATTCTACGTTACTTGTGCAACAAGCCAGAGAATTCCTTAACGACCACAGGGGTCTACTGAGGCCATTCTACGTTACTTGTGCAACAAGCCAAAAATTCCTAAAAGACCCCAGGGGTCTACTGGGGCCATTCTACGTTACTTGTGCAACAAGCCAGAGAATTCCTAACAGACCTCAGGGGTCTACTGGGGCCATTCTACGTTACTTGTGCAACAAGCTTAGACTCCTGGGATCCACTGGGAGCATTCTCTGGTACGTTACGAGACTGTTCTCAAGTCCCCAAGGATTATGCTAGCAGGCACCAATGGCACAACATAGCACCAGAGAATGGACCATGTGTTTGTGCATGAATTTCGCAAGAAAACGGTCGTCCAACGAACAGGCCCAATACAAATTACATCTACCCAGATAAGATTTTTGGCTACCTTGGACAGCATCGCCACTAATAACACACATTCCACCCTTTGTCCCACATGCCATGCCGTCCTCTGTTCCACATGCCATCCTATCCTACATCCCACTCTACAGAAAATCATACATGAAATCCAGATGTCATTCCACCACATGACCTATATGCCATCACACCTGCTATCAAGATAGCAGCATCCCACCACATGCCATCCTTCCCTGTACCACAGGCCATCCCACTCTGTCAGGCTGTCACCCATGTCATCACAGCGTCATCCCAATTCCTACATCTACCAATAATGATGCTACCTTCCACAAAACATTCTTTCCTGTAACTCCCATCCCCTCACCTCTATCAACGTAACATGCCCCATTCACCTACCATGCCCCATTCACCTACCACCCTCCCTTCACTTACCACCCTCCATTCACCTACCACCCCCATTCACCTACCACCCTCCCCCATTCACTTAGCACCATTCATTCACCAACCATCCCCCATTCACCTACCATCCCCCATTCACCTACCATCCCCATTAACCTACCACCCTCTATTCACCTACCATCTCCCATTCACCTACCCTCCCACATTTACTTACCACCCTCCATTCGCCTACCATCCACATACACCTACTATCCCACATCCACTTACCATCCTTCATTCACCTACCATCCCCATTCACCTACCATCCCCATTCACCTACCATCCCCATTCACCTACCACCCTCCATTCAACTACTATCCCCATTCACCTACCACCCTCCAATCAACTACCATCCCCCATTCACCTACCACCCTCCATTCACCTACCACCCTCCATTCACCTACCACACTCCATTCACCTACGATCCCCCATTCACCTACCACCCTCCATTCAACTACCATCCCCCATTCACCTACCATCCCCCATTAACCTACCACCCTCCATTTATCAGAATGAAAATTCGTTGCAGATGAAGATGAATTTAGAGACTTATTGTTTATATTTCAATTTATCCCCAAGACACACACTTCAGTACAAATTTTCTTTTCAAACCTTATTGTTGGACATTTCTTTCATGTGAGAACAAATATTTTAATTGCTATTGATATAAGAGAGCATTTATTGTAAATTCTTTGGAGGCAACAGTCTCCTTTATATAAATTTCTTATCAAGCGAGCAACAAAAATAGTTGGAATGGCTGAATTTCATGGCCAAATTTCATATGTCCAAGCATATACTGGGGAAACTTATCAACCAATCAAATACCATGGGATTCATGGCTGTCTGCACAATCCACGTACAGTATGGGACGAACCATATGAGAAAAAAATGCATTACTGATTTTCCATCACTGATTGGTTGGGAAACAAAGGGAAAATTCCACCAGCAGTTCATTTGTCAAAGAACTGAAATATAATCCTGCTCGGCTAACATTGGTTTGAAATGGTCTATTTATATGATACTTACATCTTGGAAATTCAACGCGCTGAAAACGTCTGCTTTTCTTGAGGCAGCTATAAAATGCCCCCAAGCATCAAGGTCACTGTCTTGCTGACTCGTACAGTTTACCATCATATAGCACAGCACGCTGGAGCGATGACGGTTTGGAACTTTCCAATCTTTGAATGTATTCATGGCTAACTCGATATCTTTGGATTGGTAGAGCTCCTTAAGAAGAGAGTCCTGTAAAAGAAATGAACTCATCAATAGCAAATGCGCACGTGATGTCATGTCCTTGAATAGGGCCCTCTATCACAAATCAATCTAAAAGTAACTTATCCACAGGACACAGACTTGAAGTCTTTTGCATTTACTGCATGGTTGTCTCAGAGAACAAGGGAGTGCAGTAGCTCAGTGGCTAGGGCGTCGGTCTAGTACTTAAAAGGGACTGTGATCGAATCTCAGCCACGGCAAGACACTTTATCCCATTTGCTCCAGGTCACTCAGCTGCGAAACGAGTACCAGTTTCGGCTAGAGAGTTAATCTGCGATGGACTGGTGTCCCCTCCAGGGGAGTCAAGTCCTTTCATCCACCATGGAAACTGGGTATCAGCACCGGCTCTATAAGCCCTTAAAGCCTTGGTGGGATCAAACTACCTAAGCTGTCTCAGAGAACAAGCGTCTTGCCCTTTGTTACAAAACAAATAAAAAGTAACATAAATATCTAGAGGAAATGCTTTATGAAACAGATGGGGCTTTGAAGGTCTAAGAACATATAGCAAGATATTGATTGCTTGCAAAAGTATTCATATCTGAGATGAGTTTTGGGATTCTGAAAATTAAAGCTATTAGTTTTTGAGTTGCGGCTTAACCAAATTGGATCATTTTTTAAATTCATGCAAAATCTGTGATGTATTGCTGGGCGGACGTAATTCATGCAAAATCTGTGATGTATTGCTGGGCAGACGTAATTCATGCAAAATCTGTGATGTATTGCTGGGCGGACGTAATTCATGCAAAATCTGTGATGTATTGCTGGGCGGACGTAATTCATGCAAAATCTGTGATGTATTGCTGGGGGGACGTAATTCATGCAAAATGTGTGATGTATTGCTGGGCGGACGTAATTCATGCAAAATCTGTGATGTATTGCTGGGCAGACGTAATTCATGCAAAATCTGTGATGTATTGCTGGGCGGACGTAATTCATGCAAAATCTGTGATGTATTGCTGGGCGGACGTAATTCATGCAAAATCTGTAATGTATTGCTGGGCGGACGTAATTCATGCAAAATCTGTGATGTATTGCTGGGCGGACGTAATTCATGCAAAATCTTAATGTATTGCTGGGCAGACAACTCAAAATCTTCAGAATTTACTGCACCACTTCATAGGATTTTGATAGACATTTAAAAACAAAAGATTAACAAAAGAAAATACCAAGGTCAAATTACCCTGTAATACATCATAAAATTTGCATAAAATAGGCAAATTGGGCCTGAGATTTAGAAATGCTGGAAAGCGGTCCATTTTAACTAATTGTGATGGCATTTTTTGCTACTGAGATCATTTTTAATACATTTTAAAGCAATTTAGCAAACATTGCCTCCACATGTCCATATACCTTGAAATTCTTTTTGAAAATTTCTAAGCTTTTAAAAATTTTCAACCGCATCGATGAGCCGGGTCCATTCTTTTGTCTTTCATAATGACTGACCCCATAACTAATACTTCAACAAATAACAATGCTAAACATACCGCCATCACCAACAGCTCCTCTTTACTGGGTACATATCTCCTGGCCAGCTTCGCCCTCTCTCCTCCCCCTGACACCTGCTTGACTGGCATGTTAGGCAACCCTGGTTGCAAAGGAACCTCATGCAACCCCATTGGTTGGTTCAGGGGTATCGGCTGGGCTTGTGGAGGTAGTTGCGGTGGTGGCATTGGTGGGGGCGGAGCTGATTTGGCACTTGGTGGTAAGAACCCGGGCCCTTGAGGTTTCAAGACCATGTTAAAAGAATTAGGCCGGAGGTTCAGCTGAAAGAAGATGATCAAATTTTATATTGCAGTATTCTTATAAAAAAAAAAGTATTAAATTCTCAAATAAAAAAAAAATCTTAAACTTAAATCTAACATTTATTTTTTGAAAATATTGTCTAAAACTTTTCAGGTTTTGCTTGTAAGAAAATGACTGATATTTCTATTTCAGTACTTTTAAAATCTTAGATATTTTAAGTAAATTTGTACTTTTATAAAACAATGTGAACAACTAGTTTTCAGGTTACATTCAGAACAAATAGTCTCTAGATACAGCTTCAAGTTACAGCTTAAAAATCGTAAATGCAAAATGATTGAGATGCGAGAAATAAATACAAAAATTGTGAAGTGGTAATTTTTTACCAACTTTGATAACAAAAAAAGATTTGTAGCTAGCTATAGCTACCTTTATGGTGTAATAGATTATTAAAGCAATATTATTGTTGCCTGACTTTCAAAAGAAAATACAAGAAACTGAATTTTCTAACTTGTTCAGAGTTCATCTTGTTGAAACGTGGAGGTCTGTAATTCGGGTTGCTACTTTGCATGCCTGACCCTTGACCTCCCATCTGACCCTGTGACCTGTTCTGTTGGAATGACCCATGGAAACCGTTGCCATCCGAGTTGTTCTGAAACTGGTTGGCATTCTGCTGATTTCCTTGTTGGTTTTGGTTGAAGCGGTTTTGTTGGAATCTTGGCGGCTGTTTGTTCGTTTGGTTTTTGTTGTTGTAATTGTTGAAACCTATGAAAACCAATCAATCAATTAATCAATATTAGCATTTATAGCTCACATAACAAAGCAGTGACATATTAAAACAATCAAACCATTATCCGGACTGCCTTGAAATACATAATTAATTCATATATGAATAAACATACCGTATTCAATGTATTAAGCTTTAAAAAGCTCCCACTCAACATTTTTTGACTAATAATGAATTCATTTGATTAATACGAAGACTTCAAATAAGTTCTGTTAGATTATATGCTTACTGTGCATCTGACGCTAACGATGTTTTTGTGGTGGTTATTGTGGGGCTAGTATAGAACCAGTTCACACAATGCAGTTCAAATAACACACTCTACGCAGCCCGGAGCATGCGCGCTTATTAAGAAGAAACTTTGGGTCTAAAAAGTTGTGCAATTTTATTTTTGTAAGCGCCCGGGATGCTTGTTACGTCGAATACCGTATATTGATTTTGCCTCTCTTGGGTGAAAATGAATAATTAATTCATGAATAACCATGTCTTGATGCTGCCTACTGTGAATGACATGAATAATTCATGAATGAATAATCATATATGAAAGAGTAAGTTATGAAAGAACAAGCGCGTTTCTGCTTGCCTTGGATGGAAATGAGTAATTTATTTATGAATAATCAAGTCTTGATGCTGGCTTCTGTGAATAACATGAATAATTCATGTATGAATAATCATATATGAAGAGCAAGTTATTAAAGAACAAGCTCGTTTCTGCTTGTCTTAGGTGGAAATGAATAACTTATTTATGAATTATCATGTCTTGATGCTGCCTACTGTGAATGACATAAATAATTCATGCATGAATAATCATATATGAATAATTTATTTATGAATAATCATGTCTTGATGCTGGCTTCTGAGAATGAAATGAATAATTTATGTATGAATAATCATTTATGAAAGAGCAAGTTATGAAAGAACAAGCTTGTTTCTGCTTGTCTTAGGTGGAAATGAATAAATGTAGTAATACTAAAAACATACATTGATTCTGCCTTCTGTTCATGACATGAATAATTTACTTATGAATAAGCATGCATCGATTCTGCCCGTCTTGACATGAGTACCGTATTAAATGTATTTTAAGCGCCCCTGCTCTAATGAGTACCCACCCAATATTTTTGACTGATAACATAGTATATTTCATCATAATTTAAAGACTTAAGATACTCAAGGTTTGTTACATTTTTTGCTAATTTTGCATGCGACAATCACAACTTGTGTTTTTGTGTTGGTTATTGTGGGCATATCCAGCAAGTTCACATATATGTACAGTGCAGTATGATAAGCACATTGTACATGTCCTGAGTATGGGCGTTCATTAGGAAAACAAATTGGGCCAAAAGGCACCACAACTGGTTATCAAAGGCCGTGGACATTGATTTGGTTGTCCATGTTATGTCTGTCCGTACGTCGTACCTGTGTTCTTGTTTGGGTCGTATTAAGCGTTCGTGATAGCATTCTTACTATCATAATCGAATACGCAGGCGACGACCCCGTCATTGTAATTGTGTGTTCACTTGTCGTCGTCATCGCCTAAAAAGTGTGCAATTCTATTTTTGTAAGCGCCCCGGGGGCTTTTTACATTAAATACAGTTTCTGCCAGTCTTGAAATGAATAATTGATTAATAAATAAGCATATCTCGAGTTTGCCTGTAATAAGTGAATAATTAATTTATGAAGAAACATATTTTGACATGAATAATTAATTCATGAATAAACATACCTTGATTCTGCCTGTCTTGATTGAAGTGTGGATTCATCTGCTGTTGTTGATCTCGGTTCTGGAATCTCTGGTTGAAGTTCATCGACCTTGGATTGGGCTCATCTTCAAAAAAGCTTGGGCCAGTGCTGAATTTATTACCTGAAAATGTATTACCTGATTTTTAAAACTCTTCCATGGATTTCACAGGATATGAAAGCTATTTGATAATAATAATACTGTGTATAACACTATCTCCCCAGGATAATACTGTGTGTAACACTATCTCCTCATAAGTGTATAACACTATCTCCCCATAATAATACTGTGTATGGCACGATCTCCCCATAATAATACTGTGTATGGCACGATCTCCCCATAATAATACTGTGTGTAACACTATCTCCCCATAATAACACTGTGTATAACACTATCTCCCCATAATAACACTGTGTATAACACTATCTCCCCATAATAACACTGTGTATAACACTATCTCCCCATAATAATACTGTGTATTACACTATCTCCCCATAATAACACTGTGTATAACACTATCTCCCCATAATAACACTGTGTATAACACTATCTCCCCATAATAATACTGTGTATTACACTATCTCCCCATAATAACACTGTGTATAACACTATCTCCCATAATAACACTGTGTATAACACTATCTCCCCATAATAATACTGTGTATAACACTATCTCCCCATAATAACACTGTGTATAACACTATCTCCCCATAATAACACTGTGTATAACACTATCTCCCATAATAAAACTGTGTATAACACTATCTCCCCATAATAATACTGTGTATTACACTATCTCCCCATAATAACACTGTATAACACTATCTCCCCATAATAACACTGTGTATAACACTATCTCCCCATAATAATACTGTGTATAACACTATCTCCCCATAATAACACTGTGTATAACACTATCTCCCCATAATAACACTGTGTATAACACTATCTCCCCATAATAATACTGTGTATAACACTATCTCCCCATAATAACACTGTGTATAACACTATCTCCCCATAACAATATTGTGTATAACACTATCTCCCCATAATAACACTGTGTATAACACTATCTCCCCATAATAACACTGTGTATAACACTATCTCCCCATAATAACACTGTGTATAACACTATCTCCCCATAATAATACTGTGTATAACACTATCTCCCCATAATAACACTGTGTATAACACTATCTCCCCATAATAACACTGTGTATAACACTATCTCCCCATAATAATACTGTGTGTAACACTATCTCCCCATAATAATACTGTGTATAACACTATCTCCCCATAATAACACTGTGTATAACACTATCTCCCCATATTAATACTGTGTGTAACACTATCTCCCCATAATAACACTGTGTATAACACTATCTCCCCATAATAACACTGTGTATAACACTATCTCCCCATAACAATATTGTGTATAACACTATCTCCCCATAATAACACTGTGTATAACACTATCTCCCCATAATAACACTGTGTATAACACTATCTCCCCATAATAACACTGTGTATAACACTATCTCCCCATAATAACACTGTGTATAACACTATCTCCCCATAATAACACTGTGTATAACACTATCTTCCTATAATAATACTGTGTATAACTCTATCTCCCCATAATAATACTGTGTATAACACTATCTCCCCATAATACTGTGTATAACACTATCGTCCCATAATAACACTGTGTATAACACTATCTACCCAGGATAATACTGTGTATAACACTATCTCCTCATAATAATATTGGTATAACACTATCGCCCTATAATAATACTGTGTATAGCTCTATCTCCCCATAATAATACTGTGTGTAACTCTATCTCCCCATAATAATACTGTGTATAACTCTATCTCCCCATAATAATACTGTGTGTAACACTATCTCCCCACTGCCACATGCTCTAATTGCACTTACAATATAATAAGACTATTACCATGTTCAAATTCCTTATGCTGAGCACAAAGCGAGAGGGCATAAGGTGCTATTCTTTAAGTCTTTGATATGACTCGACTAGGGATTAAACCCACACCTTTAAGGCTAAAAGCAGGTGCTCTGCCAATTGAGCTAACCAGTTAGTTTAGTATCCCATTTTTACTCATGAATACTTTTTGTCTGACAAATTTTTTTCATGGCACAAAATTCAAAAAATATTCCAATGGATTTTAATTTTTTATAAATGATAGAGAATGTTTTTAGAAATAAAGCGGTGAAAAAAACTATGTTAATATCTTATTCCATTTAGAAGTTATGAAATTTAAAAGTATTTTTGAATTTGGACAAAAGTGACTGATTGGCAACATCTGTGATGTCATAGAGACCATTTCAACATAACGTCTTCTGTATTTCTTTTAAAATGATTTGGATATTTTTATCATTGTAAATGTGATGTACACCAAGAAAAAAAAAATGTTTTCTTGTAAATTATATATTACACCTTATCTCTATAATGAACCCAAAGAAATACTGTTCAATAATGTCAAAACAGTGTGATTAAATTTATAGGAAATACATAAGAACTGTGCTGAAATTGCCTTAATGACATCACCAAGCTGAAGGACATATACTGTACGAGGTGTTTTTAAAAACATTTTTCCTACTCTTTAAATTGTTATAACTAAACGGAATAAGATATTGACATAGTTTTTTTAACCACTCTTTCTACAAACTGTTGCTATCATATATAAGAAAATGAAAATCCATGGAAATCTTCCTTTAAAGGAAACAAAAAATGCATGTTATGAAAAGAAAACTATTTAAACTACCCTTCATTGTACTAATATATTTTTAGTGTTAATTGGTCAAATTATACACAATTCTGATGGAATTCATGGTATTTAACAGTTTTATGGTAATTTATCTTAATCATATTCAATCTTTATAACTTGAGAATGCTTTTATCAATTAATCGAGAGAAGTAAAACATGCTGTGAAGAGAAACTCATTTGCGTTACCTTCATTCTCCTGATAAAATTCATTCAGTCCAGCCATGGCTGGCCACATATTGGCGCCCATACCTCGCTCACCGTTCATCTGGCCAAAGAAATCAGACTGAGGATTTCGGCTAAATCCTTGCGCAGGCTTGGTGTAATTCATTTCCTGTGAAAGGGAGAAGAAACAAATTGTGGGGATTACTGGGAGTGCAGTGGAGGTTAGGGTGTTGGTCTCGGATCAAGCTTCAGCCAGGGCGTGGAGCAGTGTCCTTGAACAAGACACTTTATCCCATTTGTTCCATTTCGTTTAGCTGTGAAATGAATACCAGTTTTGGCTGAGGAGTTAACCTGCAATAAACTGTTGTCTTTTACATGGGAGTCAAATAATCTCATCCCCCTTGGCACCATTGAAACTGGGTATAATCACTGGTGTCACAGTGAATTCGGACCCTCCAGTAAAAACTGACTCTAGGGTCCAAAATCACTAGTAAATTCAGACCCTAGGGTCAAAATTTACTAGTGATTTTGGACCCTATATAAATAATATTTATCATATTTATAAATGACCCATCTCTCACTTTTTAAAGCCATAGTGCACAATTTCAGCTTTTGATAGTGGCAAGCATAAACACTGGAATGTTTGCTGAATTAGTTTTTCTCTTTATTTACTTTTAGTGTAGATCCACAAGCCATTATGCCACAGAAAGAGAGTAGCCATTATACCAATCGTGATCTTTATCAAATTCTACCAAAGGAACCCCAAAGGATGTTACCAGCATGCCGAGTTTCCATAATGTAGAGTTTTCTTGGTTTGTCTTGGACAACTTAAACCCCTCCTTTCATTAACAAGAGGCCTTTTACGTAAGGCTTAATACTGTATTTCTTACAAAGTCTTCTAAAATTTGCTTTGTCTTCCTTTAAGACTGAGGAGGGCTAATTTCCTGATCTCAAGAAATCCTCGACCATTGTTAAGTCGTCCATTCCTGGTGCTAATCAGTTAAAGCACATGTTAATCAAAAATTTAATACTACTATTTTGGCTTCTTTTCAGTTACAGATAGGGGGGGGAGGAGGGGGGGGATTAAGACGGGTCACTCACGATTTCATTATTTCAAGATTAAGTCTGAGACCAGAACTGAAAAAGTACATGGATAAACACTTACCTTGGCAGCCTCCTGGTGAACTTGCCTAATGGTGCTTGGCCCCTTTTCAGTTGTTACGCGTCGTCTCGGGACCCAGCTGTTACCACGAAGCTCGCAGCAATCTTGCAGCATAAAGCGGATCCGGGATGGTAGTTCCATATTCTCTGAAAAGCGAAACATGCGTTCAAAGTACTGGTCCATCCAAGACTAGAAAAAAGAAAAGAAAGAAACAAAAAAACAAAACAATTACATTATGTGGACGTATATATACTTCTGATTTGAAAAGGAGTCCTCTTCCGAAATGTGAGAGTGATTTGTTCTGCGATCCCTTGAATATTTGAATGAAGAGTTTTTACATGTGATGCTATTGGTAACCTTTGTTATGAATACAGATTCTAATTGAACATAATCATTTCTACTGAATATTTTATCTTTTTTTTATTTTTTATTTCACTGAAGTAACCAAAACAACACTCCTTCTCACCTCCTCCCCCTCTTTTCCATTGAGAGATCTTTAAAGATTGTATATTTGAGTTTTCATATTTACAAACTTTAGGAGTCCTTAAAGAGAAGTTTTCTTTCAAAAGAGGACATACCATAGGTCGATGCTCATTAATAGAAGAATGGAAGTATTATAATTATTGGGGAAGGGAGATTGAAATTGGGTGAGGGTCTTTAATATTGGGAGAGGGTATTAATATGGGGAGGGGTATTAATGTGCAGGAAAACTCTTCAGCATTGATCATATTATGCCAAAGAGGTTTAAATTGTATCAAAAGTGATGTGCAAATTTAGTGGTTCTGTGACACCTAGCAGGTTGTTAGTGGCTGGGATTGGATTGAAGAGGTTTTTTGAAGTGGGGGGCAGAAGTGGAGGGTCAGAAAAGGTCCATGATGATGAATGGGGTAAGTGACACCTACCCTGGCTTTGTCGCGATCCAGCCGGGTCCAACATAGACTACCTTTTTCTCGACGTTCTCGTTAGCACTCAAGATAAACTAAGCGAAGTAAGAACTATCATTATCGGGAAAGGGGTTATAAAGTTGGTGAGGGTCTTTAATATTTCTAGAGGGGGTTTTAATATAAGAGGGGGTATTAGTGTTGGAGAAAGCTTTTCAGTGTTGATCAAATTGTGCCAAATTTTTTCAAATCATATCAAAAGTGACAATGTGCAGATTGAGTAGTTTTGTGACACCTAGCAGGTTGTTGGTAGATGGGGTTGGGTTGGTTAGGTATCTTGAAGTAAGGGGGGGGGGTCAGAAGTTGTGACACCTACCTTGGCCTTATCGTGATCCAGCCGGGGTCCAACATTGATTACTATCTTACAGAGGCACTCCAGATCCTCTGCCTTCTCGTTAGCACTCTCCGTACTCTTTTTCTCAAGGAGCTACAAAGAAAAGAGAATGTAGAAATACATCAAAAGTTTCGGTTTTTTTTTAATTTTCATCTAAAAAGAGCATACAATTTTGAGAAGTCTTTTAGATTTTAGAAACAGCATACTGTATTCTATGTATTAAGCACCGCTGCTTTAATAAGGGCCCACCCAACATTACCATAATTTATTTGATTAACTTAAAGACTAAAAATCAGTTTTATTTGCTTATTTTGCGTCTGACGATAACAATGTTTTTGTGTTGGTTATTCTGGGGGCTAGTATTTGCACAATGCAGTTCGAATAGCACACTGTATACGGCCCTGAAACATAGGTGCTCATAAGGAAGATATTTTAGGCCTAAAAAATGGTGCGATTTTATTTTCATTAGCGCCCTGGGCACTTCTTACGTCGAACAAAATATTTACATGCGAAAAGTTTATCTTCATGCCTACCCGCACCAGACACCTGAGTTTATCCTGAAAACTCAGGTATGACAATTACCAACCCAATCCATGATTTACCCATATAGTGACAGCCCTAGTACAACTATGTTTGTCCATGATTTACCCATATAGTGACAGCCCTAGTGCAATTATGTTTGTCCATGATTTACCCATATAGTGACAGCCCTAGTATAAGTGTTTGTCCATGATTTACCCATATCGTGACAGCCCTTGTATAATTATGCTTGTCCATAATTTACCCATATAGTGACAGCCCTAGTACAATTAGGTTTGTCCATGATTTATCCATACAGTGACAGCACTAGTACAATTATGTTTGTCCATGATGTACCCATATAGTGACAGCCCTAGTACAATTATGTTTGTCCATAATTTAGCCATATCGTGACAGCCCTAGTATAATTATGTTTGTCCACGATTTACCCATATAGTGACAGCCCTAGTACAATTATGTTTGTCCATGATCTACCCATATAGTGACAGCCCTAGTACAATTATGTTTGTCCATGATTTACCCATATAGTGACAGCCCTAGTACAATTATGTTTGTCCATAATGTACCCATATAGTGACAGCCCTAGTACAATTAGGTTTGTCCATGATTTACCCATATCGTGACAGCCCTAGTACAATTATGTTTGTCCATGATGTACACAAATAGTGACAGCCCTAGTACAATTTTGTTTGTCTACGATTTACCCAAATAGTGACAGCCCTAGTATAATTATGTTTGTCCATGATTTACCCATATAGTGACAGCGCTAGTAAAATTATGTTTGTCCATGATTTACCCATATAGTGACAGCCCTAGTACAATTATGTTTGTCCATGATTTACCCATATAGTGACAGCCCTAGTACAATTATGTTTGTCCATGATTTACCCAAATAGTGACAGCCCTAGTATAATTGTGTTTGTCCATGATTTACCCATATAGTGACAGCCCTAATACAATTATGTTTGTCCATGATTTACCCATATAGTGACAGCCCTAGTACAATTATGTTTGTCCATGATGTACCCATATAGTGACAGCCCTAGTACAATTATGTTTGTCCATGATTTACCCATATCGTGACAGCCCTAGTACAATTATGTTTGTCCATGATGTACCCATATCGTGACAGCCCTAGTATAATTGTTTGTCCATGATTTACCCATATAGTGACAGCCCTAGTATAATTGTGTTTGTCCATGATTTACCCATGTAGTGACAGCCCTTGTATAATTATGCTTGTCCATGATTTACCCATGTAGTGACAGCCCTTGTATAATTATGTTTGTCCATGATTTACCCATATAGTGACAGCCCTAGTATAATTGTGTTTGTCCATGATTTACCCATGTAGTGACAGCCCTTGTATAATTATGCTTGTCCATGATGTACCCATATAGTGACAGCCCTAGTACAATTATGTTTGTCCATGATTTACCCATATAGTGACAGCCCTAGTACAATTATGTTTGTCCATGATTTACCCATATAGTGACAGCCCTAGTATAATTGTGTTTGTCCATGATTTACCCATGTAGTGACAGCCCTAGTACAATTATGTTTGTCCATGATTTACCCATGTAGTGACAGCCCTAGTATAATTATGTTTGTCCATGATTTACCCATATAGTGACAGCCCTAGTATAATTATGTTTGTCCATGATTTACCCAAATAGTGACAGCCCTAGTACAATTGTGTTTGTCCATGATTTACCCAAATAGTGACAGCCCTAGTATAATTGTCTTTGTCCATGATTTACCCATGTAGTGACAGCCCTAGTATAATTGTGTTTGTCCATGATTTACCCAAATAGTGACAGCCCTAGTATAATTGTGTTTGTCCATGATTTACCCATGTAGTGACAGCCCTAGTATAATTGTGTTTGTCCATGATTTACCCATATAGTGACAGCCCTAGTACAATTATATTTGTCCATGATTTACCCATGCAGTGACAGCACTAGTACAATTGTGTTTGTCCATGATTTACCCATGCAGTGACAGCCCTAGTACATAAAACAACAGACAATCCCCACCTGTTTGATGCATTTGTGCATGATTGACTCGTGCAGCATCTCCAACTTAAACAGCTCTCCTGCAAAAATAAAGGGAAAAATGGGTTTAGATGAAATATTACATTTTATGATGTGCTCAGAGTGATAATGCCTAATGCTTTCTTGACCACTAAACTAATCCTTTAATTTATTTCACACCCATATGTCCAAGTTCACAAGAAATTTTGCATGTGATATACAAAATTAGTACTATATAAATCAATGTTATTATCATTATCATGATCAATAAATTAAAGGAATATTCCTAGTTATTTTTTGTAATATTCCCATGGTTTTTTGTAAAATTTTATTTAAAAGAACATACTTTACAGCCAATTTGGTACAAAAATCAGGTTCATATCATATTCCGTTCAGATTTTTAAAGATTTTCCAACTGCATTTTTAAAGTTTTTGTACAGTATGATGAATTCGTGTTCGATGTCATAGAGACAATTCCATTGCAAATGTTTATGTACTTCTTTGAATGTTAATTGGTTGTTTCTGTATGATTAGAAACAATTTTCCAAAAGGTATTAAGTAGGATATTTATTTGGCAATGTATATAAATGCCTAACTTTCATCAATTTATTTTTATAGCAGGTTTTACTAATAAAAAGGATAAATTTTATAAAATACATCAACTTTGTGGAAGAATGTGTTGCTGTGATGTCATACTGAGCCTTTCCTATTCGTTTATAGGCATTTTTTTGAACCTTAAAATTTTATTATCTTCTGGTATGAATAACATATCAATATGATTTTTGTAATGAATTATTTCTAAAATTTCTCTTTCTTATGAAAGGTTACAAAAATATATGGGAATATTTCTTTCAAAAAAAAAAAGGGAATATTTCTTTAAAAACATTGGAATATTCCTTTAAAAAAAGGGAATATTCCTTTAAAAACATGGTATTCCTTTAAAAACATGGGAATATCTATTTTAAAACATAAGAATATTCCTTTAGAAACATGAGAATATTCCTTTAAAAACATGGGAATATTCCTTTAAAGATAAGAAACTCACCAATGAATTTAATGTTTCCAAGCATCTTGAGCTTGGCCATGTGGCGAGCTTCCTCCTCCTCTGTTGTGAGGGCGCCATTTTTCTGGTCAAAAGCTGAGGAAAGCAATCAAACATGTCTGTCTCAAATTTTCAATTTACACTGTATTTTAATTTACACTTTATAATTTCCCTAGTGTAATTTTCATATTTCAAATCAACGGACCGCTTTAAGACTACACCATTAATTTGTTTTGGTGTATTGCTCTACAGATCTTAATGTCATTCCAATACAAGGCTTCCCAAAATGATACTTTTTACCCTAAAATAGATAAACAATTTTCGTGAGTCTCAAGTCATTCACATCTTTTTGCAGCGTTAACTCAGACCACAAGATAGTATCTGCCAGAATCACTCTTGAGTCCTCGCTGTTCCAAAAGCGAAAGGCGCATCCCATGACAAAATCAACTGGCTGCAAGTGTATAACAGCCCAGAGCTGCTGTGCAACTCACAACTGAGGTTCACCATTGCTTCAGTGCTCTAATAATGGTTTGGTTTGTTGATGTTTAATGGCACAGTGACAGTCAGAGTCAAATGTGCCAAGAGGGTGTTACAAACTAAGGTGCTTGAGTTTGGACAGAGAGGTGGGATAGAGGGAAGGAGGGAGAGAGGTGAATAAGGGGAAGAATTTACCGTAATAACAGAAAGATGAGGAAGGTAAGGCTGAGAAGGGAGGGAAAGGGAGGTTTAGATCTTGAAGAATAAATTGCTGTTTGCAGAGAAAGGTAATGAAGTTAGAGGTAGGATTGTTCTTAAAAAGATCAAAAATTGAGATGGAGGGGGAGAGGTGTGATATGGCATGCAGGTATATGAGACAGGTTAAGAGGATATGCTGATCGAGAGATCAGTGGTGCATGTAGGGCAGAGAGGAGCAGGGGGCTGGTAAGTAGTTGAGAGCGGGTGAGAGAGTTGTGTCCGAGGCGGATGATAACAACGTCCTCCCTGCATTTGCGACTGTGCAGGGGGACATTAGTTCCGACTTTGGGTTTGATGTTGTGCAGTTTGTTACTGGTCTCGAGATTCCAGAAGTCTTGCCAGGTCTTAATGAGGTAGCTGGAAGTGGAGAAACGGAGGTCTGAATGCAGGATAGGAAAAAGAGAGATGTGATTCAACAGGCGTTGTTGGCAGCTTCGGCTCTCTCGTTGCCGGGAACGCCAACATGGCTGGGGATCCAAAAAAAGATTTTTTTTTTTTTCCTAAGGAGGAAAGAGCGTGAAGTTTACTGAGGATTTGTAGGATGAGTGGATTGGACCAGAGTATGTTGAGGATGCCAGTGCGAATAGATTTAGAGTCGGAGAAGATAACGAAGCGGGGGCGGAAGGAGAGTTCAACGTTCAACAAATTTTAAGGCCAGGAGGAAGGCCTTTGCTTCAGCAGAGAAGATTGAGGCTTCACGGACAACCTTGGGGAGAGGGTGAGGCTGAGACAGGCGGCGGCTGCAGACGAGCCTTTCTGTGTGGAGCCGTCAGTGAAGAGGAAAGAGAAGTCGTGAAAATGTCTACTGTGTTGGCAGTTTTTGGAGGGAAAGAAGCCAGAGTTGTGGGAGCTTTCCTGTAGGAAGAATTGCCAAGGAAAACTTTGGGGGATTGATAACCCAGGTGGGCATGGGAGGGATAGTGTGTCTGGCAATAGAGAAAATGTTGATGTTGGCTTTGGTGAAGTGAGAGTGCATCCGGATCCCGAAAGATGGGGGGATGTGTTTGTTGAGGTTGAAGAGGTTGGTGAAGGAGGGAGAGCAGATGGAATGGAAGCAAGGGTTCCACAGATCGGTGAGGATATGAAGAGCGAAGGAGAGACCGGTCCAAGTGCACTGAAGGTCAAAGGGGACTTCATTGACCTCTAATGGAGGAGCTCCACGGATCGGTGAGGATATGAAGAGCGAAGGAGAGACCGGTCCTAGTGCACCGGAGGTCAAAGGGGAGTTCATTGACCTCTAACAAAGAAAGAGTCCACAAATAACAACTACAACCTGCTAACTTCCTGCACGTGGAAAAATTACATTAAAGACAAACCCAAGAAAAGCGAAATCAGGATTGTAATCTCTAAGCATGCTTGAATCAATCCGAGATGCTAGAACCACACTCAAATTGGCCAATGATAATTACAATGCATCTTCAACTCAAGATCTCAAACAGAAAGCCAAAGTTGCACATGACAACCTCGCTGCAGCCTACGATAGTGCCACAATTGACTACATTGAGGGTAAAATTGGTTTAAATGCACATCTACACATCTCTGGGCAACAAGTGGCTACTTAAAGGGTGGTCAATGATTTGACAGAAAAGAAACCAAAACCTACAATCACAATCAAAGGCGGCTCTCTTGACAAATGGAAAGTAAAATGGCCAAATCATTTAAAAAATCTACTAGGGCAACCGTCGTCAACAACCCCCAACATTTCTAAAATCCATGTCTAAGAATCTGAAACATCTCAACTGAGCTGTTTACAATGGACGAGCTTTAGGAAATCACTAAGAAGCTGAAGAATAAGAAATCTCCATGGCTCGACAATATACCTCCCATGCTGTGGAAGAACAACCAATTCCATCGAAGAGGAGGAGAGGCCTAACTGTGTCGTTAGAGGCCTAATTGTGTCGAAGAGGCCTAATTGTGTCGAAGAGGCCTAATTGTGTCGAAGAGGCCTAATTGTGTCGAAGAGGCCTAATTGTGTCGAAGAGGCCAAATTGTGTCGAAGAGGCCTAATTGTGTCGAAGAGGCCTAATTGTGTCGAAGAGGCCTAATTGTGTCGAAGAGGCCTAATTGTGTCGTTAGAGGCCTAATTGTGTCGAAGAGGCCTAATTGTGTCGAAGAGGCCTAATTGTGTCGAAGAGGCCTAATCGTGTCGAAGAGGCCTAATCGTGTCGAAGAGGCCTAATCGTGTCGAAGAGGCCTAATTGTGTCGAAGAGGCCAAATTGTGTCGAAGAGGCCAAATTGTGTCGAAGAGGCCAAATTGTGTCGAAGAGGCCTAATTGTGTCGAAGAGGCCTAATTGTGTCGAAGAGGCCTAATCGTGTCGAAGAGGCCTAATCGTGTCGAAGAGGCCTAATTGTGTCGAAGAGGCCTAATTGTGTCGAAGAGGCCTAATTGTGTCGAAGAGGCCTAACTGTGTCGAAGAGGCCAAATTGTGTCGAAGAGGCCTAATTGTGTCGAAGAGGCCTAATTGTGTCGAAGAGGCCTAATTGTGTCGAAGAGGCCTAATTGTGTCGAAGAGGCCTAATGGCGTCGAAGAGGCCTAATGGCGTCGAAGAGGCCTAATGGTGTCGAAGAGGCCTAATGGTGTCGAAGAGGCCTAATGGTGTCGAAGAGGCCTAATGGTGTCGAAGAGGCCTAATGGTGTCGAAGAGGCCTAATTGTGTCGAAGAGGCCTCATTGTGTCGAAGAGGCCTAATTGTGCCAAGGAGGATATCACCTCCAAACATGCTTGTGGTAACCAAAGTTTTTACTGACCACAGAAGCAAAGTACAGATAAGCACACTTCTACAGTAAATTCTCGGTGCACACAGAGTTGGAATATAATTTAAAATTTCCCCTAGTTCTAAATAAAGGTGTCGAAATATTCCCACGAAAATCGCGACAGAAATAATATTTATGTCGTGAATATATCTTGATATACTTCCCTCTTTCGCAAATTAATGTACTGTTTATCGCACAATTACATGGGGGACATTTTTAGAACACATATTTACCACATATACTGTTGTTCAATCTAGAAATCTAGAAAAATATATAATTAAATGAAAACATTTTTAATTAGTTTTTTTTGTTCTTCTCACAAATTTCTGATTTTCACGGGATTATAACCGCTGAATCGTAAATATTTTTTCCAGCTTCGTGCACAAAACTGAAAGAGCAAAAACAAACCTGCGAAAGCCCTTGATCTGTTTTCAAATTCGTCTTGGCACTTGTTAATCAACAGGCGACGAAAGGTCTGAAAGGAGGATAAATAATAAGATGAGCAGATGAAAATTGGATGTCACATTACTCGTAAATAAATGGTGCAAACTGCTGTTAAATATATTTACCCCGCAAAGGGTAGCGGGGATATCTACGAGAGTTATACTTACCATCCATGCTATAAATATGCAAACAGGTCATGTGACCAGATTGCATATTTATAGCATGGAAGGTAAGGTTTAACTTGAAGTAAATACTACCATATCATACAAAAAATCTTTTCCCAATAAGGAGAGATTACAGTTCCAATAAGGAGATATTAAAGTAACAATAGACCTTTTCAAAGCTGAATCAGCAATTTCCGGATAACTAATTTAAATAATGTCACATGGCCAAGATTCACTTGTCCATAATGGACCAATCGTTTACTGAAGGAATCTTATTGACCACTAAAGTACTGGAGGAATCTTGTTTTCAAAAAATTGTTTCAAGCGCACGTATCATACGTGCGTTATACAAGAAGGAAATACGTGCACGTTTGCTGCTTACATTTTTGTCCTCAAACCTGCACCTGATTGGTTGGGAAACAAAGGAAAAGTTTCACTAGCATTTGATTGGTCGAAGTAATTAAGAAATCACGTTTAGCTGAACTTGGTTTGAAAAGGTCTATAAGGAGACATTCAAATTAAAAGATGGAGATATTCAGGTTCCAATAAAAAGATATTCTTATATGTTTAAAACTCTCAAAGAATTGTGTAAAACTTGACTGATATCAGACTATTGTATAAATGACATATAAGCCTCACTTTCCCGAAATCCCTATTTGTTAAAGATTTTGTGACTCGATCCTCAACACCCGGGTATGTTGGCAAGTAATTAACGAAAAGACAAGTAAATGTGATTCACGAAAAGGGAAGTAATGTGATTAACGAAAAGGGAAGTAAATGTGATTAACGAAAAGGCAAGTAAATGTGATTAACGAAAAGGGAAGTAAATGTGATTAACTATCTACAGAAAATTCAAAACTACTGTTTCCATCAGTGCAAAAATTAAAAAAATTTCACTCAACTACATTAGCAATCAGAGTTTGTGACTTTCTTCTATGTTCTACAGTAGAATCACCACACCTGTCATTCAAATCATTTGATCTAGACACCTTCATAGAGCTGTGAACGTTTAGGGATTTTAGTAAACGTGTACACGCCAGAAAAAGCGAGCGTGTATCGTTTACACGCGTTTAGTACCATAATTTTCGAAAATACACCAAAATTGCTCCAAATTTACGAAGCTAAGTAAAAAAAATCACACAACCAGTATGGCAAAAGTATTGACTCCATCGTGCAAATAGACGCTGGAATTTTGCTTTCCAAATTAAAACAAGTTTACTTCTACAGTATAATTCATCATTTTTATGGAAAATGTGCATGGAAATCAGTTTAGAAAGAACAGATAACTTCCTTTCAATGTTATTTAAACTCAACATCGCGTAACTTCTTTGCCGTACTCGCTATGGCTTTCAAAGTTTCACTGTGAAAATCTTGCATACAATGATACCTCACCGTAAACATTTTAAAACTACGCCACCACCCCAGAAGTTCTAAAATATCAGTCCTCTCGGAAAAATAGTCGCCATCTTTGCGAAATACCTAGAATTTCAGCTCTGCCAAAACCTTTTTATGTTCGTTTATTTTGCAATATTTTTTCTTTCTTGCAAAATTTATTTGACTTATCAGGTAATATTTACGTCGTGGGCTCTACCAACCACCTGACTTTTGTGTTAATCCTTGAACTGATTTCATCATCTAATTAAAATTAATGTTTATCACAATAAAAAATTTTTTCAAATATGCAAATTGTAATAAAGAATAGTATGTACCCCCATGTCAAGAGTTCCAACACAATAAATGTGCACTCTACCAACTGAGCTGAGCTACCTGACTGCTGTGATTTTTTATTTTATTTTATTCTCTTAATGTTTCATACATCATAATCATTTTTTTTAAATGTGCAAACTTTAAAATCCCCATGTCCCCTGCTCCAACAGTAGGCCTGAGTCGGGTAGCAAAAAATCGGAACCAGGTACCCGTTCTGTTACCCGGTCCTGATTTAGGTACCCGGAAAAAAACAAATTAAGATCCAAAAAAAAATTAATATTATTATTTCTTTTAGCTCTACAATTTTCGTGGAACTTGTATATTATTATGTTAACACTAAAATCCCAGTACTAAACTAACTCATACCAAAAACATTTAGTGACATACTTAAAAATATCTTTGGTTTGAGTTGGTGAAATTACAGTAATTGTAGTGTAAGCATACTAACATACCAGTTCCGCAAAAATTGTAGAATTAAAAAAGTTCAAAAAATTCAGGTATGCAATATTTTTGTACCAGGCACCAGACTCAGCCTTATCTAATACCATAAACCACAGATGTAAGAAGTACTTACACAAATTTTGGAACCCTTAGGTTCAAAGTTTGGTGCGTCTTTGTCTAGCCGTCTACATAGCTGTGCGTACATAAAACTATACTTGGGTTCTTCTAAAGCTTTTTCAAATACCTGTGGACAAATTGGGAGAAATTTTATTATTTGATAAATAAACATGAAAAATATCAAGGAAATCCTACAATAATGTGGTGCATCACTAATAAAATATTTTAACATAAAAACCTATTATACCTATTGTAGTATAAAGTAAATCAAAAATATTTTCAATGCTTTAAATTTTGAAACAGCCATCTTATTAAGCATTTGCTATTTGCATTTAAGAATACCCAATAATACCCTTGAGAATAATCTTTGATGAAATGCCTACACTAAGCTAGAAATTGTGGTTAAAATATTTGTAACCCCTACGTCCGATGATGCATGGAGCACTTTATAGCTCTGTGGTTGATGTTTCCTACTAGTTAGTATTACTGAAGTTTCCAGCTCCACCTGCGGTCACAGGCATAGAACATTTGCATGATATGGTTCTGTCTACTCCTTAATGTGTTTAGCAATTTCACCTAAATGAATTATAATTCTAAATTTTAAAACACATCTCATGTCTTCAAACACCTAACAGCCTAAAAGCGTACAGAAATTTACCTAAACCCCCCTCCACCCCTCTCCCTTAGCAATTTCACCCTGAATTTTAAAACACATCTCCTTCAAATACCTGACAGCCTGCTCACAGAAATTTAAAAAAATTGATGGGCAAATTTTGTTAAAACCAGGTAGGGAAAATGCAAAATATGTGAAACCCTCCTCCTTCCCCACTAAAAATAGCTAAGCTCCCACTAATTTGTGTACATGACAAATTTCAGGCAAAATTACTATAATTTTTAATTGATGATACTTACTAGCACAATAATACCCTTGAGAATATTCTTTGATGAAATGCCTACATTCAACAACTCCAGACATAACTTGTCAAATTTATCCGGTGTAAGTTTGTTCAAGATACTGTGGACAAAAATGACAAAGAAAAAGGAATCAAACATAAGAGACACACTCTTAAGAAATTCAAGATCACAATCCAGTAGAAAATATCATATGTATACTTACATGTAAGTTTTGTCAACTCAGGCTTTCACTTTTTCAGAAGTGGCTCCAGCCTGCCCCTCATTGCCTCCACCCTTTTCATTAAGCACTCTACATTTTATTTACAAAAACATACTTTTAAGAACTATTTTGCCTTCTTTTTAATGCTTACTGCAGTTCCCCAATATAAAAAGATGCAGAGACACTGCTAATTGTATTGATTACTTTCTTAACGACATTTCAAGTTCTCTCAAACCTTCAATCAAAGTGCCCTTCTTGCCTATGAATGCTTTTTTCATTCACTTGCACCCTGCCCCTTTCTGGATGAAGCAAAGGGTGTCCTTCATTGTTTTCAGCACTTATCTAGTTAAGTTCATGGTAAAGTTTTCTTTTATTCTCATCTCTAACATTGTGAACAAATTAAAAAGAAATGTTCTGATAATTTTGCTTGTATTATTTATATTATATAATTAGAACGGTAAATACCGTCATGGTTCGCATGCTCATGCAAATTGACACCCATATCATGTGACCCAGCCAATTATAAAAATGACATCTCACACAAAGTCCCACATGGCATCCAATGTCCTACATGGCATCCCATCCCATATGGCATTCCACCATATCTCCCACATGGCATCCCATCCCATGTCCCATGTGGCATTCCATCATATGTCCCACAGGGCATCCCATCCTATGACCACATGGCATTCCACCATATGTCCCACATGGATCACATCTCATACCATCCCATGTCCCACATGACATTCCACCCTATGTCCTGCATGCCATTCCACCATATATCCTACGTGCATTCCACCCTGTTCCACAGGGCATCCCATCCCATGTCCCACATGGCATCCAAGCCCATGTCCCACATGGCATCCCACCCTATGTCTCACATGACTATGTATGAAAGTGTCAGTTCATATAATAACTTATATGCAAATGAGTTGTTGAATAAGAAAAAAAAGGCAGAGTCAAATAATTATGCCTGATATGACCCTTGGTGTATACCACATGGTATATATTATATCATGTCCCACATGGCCCCCATCCATGTCCCACATAACATCCCTCCTTATGTCCACATGGCATCCCTCCCTATGTCCATATGCATTCACATCCTGTCACACTCCCTGACTAAACATACTAAATTAAAAGGTCTGGTCAGTTTATATACTGTACTGTAACAACTTTATGCAAATGACCACAATAATAAAGGCGGAGTTTAGTAATCATGCCTGATACAACTGTTGGAGCCCAAATATTTTGAAGAATTTAGAGGATTTCAAATCTCAAGTGCTACGAAAGAGACGCTTGAGGATCTCTGAAGAATATTGGAAAATTATATCATTTTACAGTTATCTTCTAAGGAAATATCCAATGTTTTGTTGACTTTTTAAGGAAACTAGTTTTTAATCCTGTCTTAAGTGTCTCTGCAAAACGTTAACCTTTTGTAAGGAAATTCTAACTTCCATAAGGATATCTGAAGAAACTTCAACTTTTTCTGAGGAACTCTAAAGAAACTTTAACATTTTCTGAGGAATTCTCAAAAAAACTGTAACATTTCTGAAGAAATTTCAGGGAAAAAACTGTGGATCGCCATTACATAGGTTCGCATTAAACTTCGCATGCGAACAAATAATTATGTAAAGTACCCAATCGGAGGAGCACCTATAGCAAGGGTTCTTAATTAAATTTTTCAAAGAGCCGTCATTTCACAACAGCTTCAGGCCGTAGGCCAATCGCGTGACAAATCTAGCGTCATGTGACAAACAAAACCCTGAATACAAACAAGTTCAGAGCGTGCGCGATTAGAAGAATGTACGTCAGATGCCGGCGGTTTTCTTATCCACCTTCCTTTGACAAGCCGTGAGCCCAATTTCTAGCCGAACTAAACATAATGTGTTTTTTTAATAAACTGCGATGTTTTAGTAAGCTGATCTGCCTAGGAAAAAAACAAAATAATTTTTACCGATCTCATTCGGATTGATCTCACATGTACATGCAATGCACTGTATTGCATTATATAATGACTATTGTTCACGGGCCAGATTGGATTGTCTGGTGGGCCAGATTTGGCCCACTGGCCGCCTATGAAGAATCGCCGACCTATAGACTCTTCACTTAGTCTTATCTTATTCCTATAGCCTTATCACTTTTGTTGCTGAAAACAAGGAAAATAAACAGTTGGAAGAAAAATTTAAAAAACAGGAAGGGGTTCGATACTTACCCTCTTACATGTCTAAATGTTTGATCTTGTCTATCGTTGTCCTTCAAATAACCACGGCGGATTGTACTCGGGGGAACCCATCGCCGAATTTGTTTCAGATCAGATTCATCTCTTTGGCTGTGAATAAATTTCAAAAATACAAAATAGTGACAAATGGTCTAAAAGCAGTTTCTATGCTGAACCTTCGGCTGTGAACAATTTCAAAGATACAAAATAGTGCAAATGGTCTTAAAACCGTTTTTATGTTGAATATTCGGCTACAGACAAATTTAAAATATAAAAATTAGCATAAATGGTCTTAAAACAGTTTCTGTGTTGATTATTCGGCTATAGACAAATTTCAAAGATGAAAATTAGCAGAAATGGTCTTAAAACAGTTTTTATGTTGAATATTTGGCTACAGACAAATTTTAAATATAAAACTTAGCATAAATGGTCTTAAAAGTTTTTATTTTGACATTTTATCGTCATGTGACCTGAGGATATTACTTGAACAAAGAACAGCAGCCAAGGAATTTTTACAGAACTACTTAATCAATTAAAAGATTTTGTAATATGTACATTTATCCACAATACCTTGTATATTTCAATAGGTATATGCAAAATCTTTATGAAGATATATTAAAACATTCTCAATCAGTTATTGAAAATGAACAGAATATCTTACAACAGTTATTTCACTGGAGAACTGGAAAGTGTCCAAAAACTTTCGGCAAATACTAGTATAGCAGTAGTACTTTGGCAAAATGTGTTTCTTGTAATACAACTTTATTCCGTTAATAAAATAATTGAAAATTTTAAGATATTTTGATTAGCTGATGAATTTCAACTAATTTTGATGCCCATTTTTAATATTTTCATGGTTTTTGATGTATTTTGAACTTATTCTTTACTTAAAATTGTGACCAACCCTGTAAATAGATCAAATATTTTAATAAATTTGCAAACAAATTTTCATATTTAAACTTGAAAAGCCTCATCTTGTGTCAGATTCAAGTTGTCTCTCTTGCTCGCAATTTTTGTTACTTTCACGATTTTTATTGTACTGTATTTTGAACCTATTCTTAACTTACAATTGTGACCAAACCTCTAATTGAATCAAATATTTTGATAAATTTGCATACAAATTCTCATATCTAAACTTGAAAAGCCTTACCTTGTATAAGATTCACGTGGTCTCTCTTGCTGCCTACTGGTAGGAAGAGCATGAGCACCACTTGATGATCCTGGGCCTTCCACTTTGCCCACTTGAAAAACTCAACAAACAGAGACAAAAAAGGCCCACCTTTATGTCTACTTATAGCATGGAAACTCTAAAAGGAGAACAAAAATATTTAGAAAATTAAATAAGATTTCTTGCTTTAAAAGTCGTATAGACTCATAACATACTGGTTACTGTGTGAAAGTACTCTTACTCAAGGTCCCATAAACAAAATAATTAGATTAAAGCTCTCGCAAAATTATTACTGTAGCTTTTCCATCTCTCACAAAATTATTAGCTTACCACCCTCGCAAAATTATTACTGTAGCTTATAAATCACCCTCACAAAATTATTAGCTTACCACCCTCGCAAAATCAACTCACAAAATTATGAGTTTATCACCCTCGCAAAATTATTAGCTTACCACCCTCGCAAAATTATTACTGTAGCTTATAAATCAACCCCACAAACTTATCACCCTCGCAAAATTATTACTGTAGCTTATAAATCACCCTCACAAATTTTTTAGCTTATGACCCTTACAAAATTATTACTGTAGCTTATAAATCACCCTCACAAAATTATTAGCTTATGACCCTCACAAAATTATTACTGTAGCTTATAAATCACCCTCACAAAATTATTAGCTTATCACCCTCGCAAAATTATTACTGTAGCTTATAAATCACCCTCACAAAATTATTAGCTTATCACCCTCGCAAAATTATTACTGTAGCTTATAAATCAGTCACAAATTTATTAGCTTATGACCCTCACAAAATTATTACTGTAGCTTATAAAATCACGCTTATCACCCTCGCAAAATTATTACTTAGCTTATAAATCACCCTCACAAAATTATTGACTTATGCAAAACAAAATCAACACACAATTACAAAATTATGATAGTAACAATGCTTATCACCCGGACGAGAACACAGGTACGACGCACGGACAGAATAACATATTAACCCTGCAGCTTATAAATCACCCTCGTGGTCAACATGTATGATGACTTATCACCCTCGCAAAATTATTACTGTAGCTTATAAATCAACTCACAAAATTATTAGCTTATGACCCTCACAAAATTGTTAGCTTATCACCCTCGCAAAATTATTACTGTAGCTAATAAATCACCCTCACAAATTATCAGCTTATAACCCTCACAATTTGTTTAGCTTATCACCTGTGCACATCACTTTCAAGAAAATCCCAGATTTTGTTCTCTCGGATCAGTCAAAATAAGTGCTTTATTGTGTAATAAAAGTTCATAAAAAAAATATTTAAAAAATGTTGTTTGGGCAAGTGATACAGTTTTCAATAATTATTATGATCAGGGTGTGGTTGACCTTAATCCATACAACTACAAATCGCTGTAATGAATTGACTTGGAAAAAGAAGAAAAAATCGCCTTCGAGCATCACTTTTCCAACTAGGTTTAGGATGATGAGCTAATAATTTATTTACAAGGCCTTTACTTGATTTGCGCACATGCAGCTTGCCATGGCGTAGTGTCTGTAACACTAATGTGTACACAAAGCAGGGTGTGACAAATTGGCAAACAATTACTTGTCCTTCATATTATAAAAGATTTTCTTGCCGAAGAACTTTTTGATTAAATTTTACAATTTACATCAAACTTTGTTCTTGATATCAAAGATGACTTAAAAACCCTACTAAGTAATTACCAAATAATTCAAAATTGTTTCCAAAAAATTTCCACTAAAGTGCAAAAATGAAAACATAATGTAACGAACGTATCACTGTGTCATGCCACAATCTGGTTTATGAAATTTATTTTGAGTATTTGCATTGTCGTAAACAGCGCATTAAATCCCGCCACTAAATGCATTAACTTTAGTATTTTGTTTAATTCAAATGTATATTAACTTTCCTCATTTTTCATTCTTTTTAATTGTTTTTTATGCATTTTAAACAATCTAACACAGAAATTTTATAAAAAAAAGATTAATGTTTTGGCATCGTTTTTATATGCGATTTAATGCACTGTTTAAAGGACTTAGTACTTGTAAATGTGTCCTAATAAAGTCGGGCCAATCTACTCGAGCCAAAGTCCTTTGCCCCGTGCATTAAATGCATAAACACTCTGCCTCAACACTAATCTTTGAATACTTCCAATTTTACAAAGAGCAAGTATTAAATATTATGTTGAAACAAAAAGGATACGTTCAATGTTTATCATGTGCAAAACATCAACAAGGCAATATCAGGGGTGCAATGCAGTCTGTGTTGTGGGCATTAAATAATACAACCTACGCTAAGCGATGGTTACAACATCAATGATCTTGGCACTTTATAGTTTTAGAGAAAATAAGGCAGCCTGAAGAAAAAAACATGTCTAAGTCTATTAGATTTATCATCTTAGATTGGCAGACTTGAATTTATAATGAATTCAATCCAGTTTTACCCCTTACTCTACCATCTCTTTTTTGAAAAAGATGGGGCACCCAAAACGGTGATAATATCGCTGCGTGGTAGAGTAAGGGTTAATCAAGGGCTGATTATTGAAGGGTCCTCTGTCCTCCAAGCAGCAGAGACAGGCTACTTCCGCTTCAGTGTCCTGCTGAGTAAGAGTTTAGGCCTACTGTGGGCCTATGTCTTCATTCCATAAAATTAAAAGTTTGAGATAAAATTATTTTCCCTCTCCTGATTTAAATATCTGACTAAAATTATGCAAATTTTGCTTAAAACAGGACAAATTACTATCATATATGTTATCAACATTATACTGGAATTTTTATCTACAGTAATAATACTGTATGGATGCTGCAAAAATTTCCCACCAGAACTGAAGTGTCCTGAAATTTCATTCCGATACACCGAATATGTCCAGAGATACAGAGGGTTAAACTGTGGTCCCAACCTCTACAAGTCTCCAGGGATAACTTGTAATCAATCAATGAATTTTTAGACGAAAGTAAGGAAGATTTTATATCGCAATTCCAGTTGCACTAAATTTTTGGTGCAATTTTTTTGGACGCGTGTTGTAGCGCATTGACTTTTGCTTCAGTGTGTGATTTGGTTTTTTCAATACACGTGCGTTTATGTCCTAATCCGGAGGATTCGGTTACTACATGATCCAGGGTTCGTACACATTTTTAAGAAAAAAATCAAGCACTTTTCAAGGTTTGTTTTTGATTTTTCAATGCCATTATTTGAATTTTACTTTCAAATACATTGACCGAAATGACCAGCTGATACCTGTATATGAATCCTGGAACTATAGTTATTAATGTGTTCACACTTTTGTATTGTCCAATGTCAATACATACTGTTAGTACTAATAGTCTCTTAAATGACTTTACAGTATTATGTTACATGGAAATTAGATTGAAAAATATGGTGTGAAAAACAATTGTTTGTTGCACAATAAGCATACTAATTTTCTATTTTCAACTTAAATTGGATAAAAAAGTCAATCAATGACTAATTTTAACCTGTAAAGCTGGGCACACACAACGCAAAAGTACTTTAGCACAGTGGATATCCGCTAAACAATGGAGGCCAAAAAAACAAAAAAAACATCCGAACTTTTGTTTAACTTCAATGTCAAAAAAGCTTGTAGCCAAACCTATGTCCATCTACCATTGTATTATAACGTTAGGCTATGTATAAAATCACAATCTTCATGTAGTACGATGTACACTAAAACAAGTACACAAAACGATTATAAAAATTAATCCTTTGGTATGCCATGTCAAAAATAATCAATTTTGTTAAAAATGTTGCACAATCAAATCCTTGGTAATTTTTCTTCAATGATATTCGCAGTAAAAGAAGCTGAAGTTTAGCATTAAGTTTCCTTTACTTTTGCCTTATGTAGTAAGTATGAAACAAGCACGTACGTATACACACACAATATCACGAACTGAAATTTGTTTATAAGATTATGCCATGCATAGGCGCATACAAGAACTTCTTAATGGACTCCTGTACACACACAATGCAAGACGCAAAGTAGAAAACAATAATATACTACGCTCATCAGAAACGCAGTCAACGCAAAGTTTAACAAGAGAATCAGAATTTTGTTATTTCTCTAACCATTTTTCTCAAAAAACGATCAAATTTTCAACTTCCCGATCAAATTTATTTCCTTTTTTCATAGATTGTATGAACTGTTGATCCCTTAAATATTGTCAAGAAATTTTTGTGTGTGTTTGAAAGGTATTTCAAGCACTTTTCCAAACCCACAAGTAATTTACTAGCTTTTCAAGCAGTTTTCAAAGCCTTGAAATTTATGCACTAAAAATCCAGCACTTTCAAGGTTTTCAAGCACGCGTGCGCACCCTGATGATCAGAGCATGAAGATTCGTGCTAGCGCTAGTGCTGTTGAATTGCGATTAACTTGTAAACGTTTAATTACCAAACTTTGCGAGTGTTTAGCGATTAATCGCAACCAAGCTTCACCCAAAATTCAGTTTTTTTTTTGTTTTTATTGTGGAACTGGTCCATTTCCCACACAAAGATACCATGCATTTTAGGACAACAAATAGGCCAAGAATCTCACCAAATCAAACTAGAACGGTAAATACTGTCATGGTTTGCATGCCCATGCAAATTGACACCCATATTATATGACCCGGCCAATTATACAAATGGCATCTCACACTAAGTCCCACATGGCATCCCATGTACCACATGGCATCTCACTTCATGTCCCACATGGCATCCCATTCCATGTCCCACATGGCATTCCACCATATCTTCCACATGGCATCCCACCCCATGTCCCACGTGGCATTCCATCATATGTCCCACGGGGCATCAAATCCAATGACCCACATGGCATTTCACCCTGTGTCCCACATCCCATGTACCAAATGACATCCCACCTCATGTCCCACATGGCATTCCACCATATCTCCCACATGGCAAACCACCATAGTGTCTCACATGGCATTCCACCATATGTCCCACATGGCATTCCACCATATGTCCCACATGGCATCCCACGCTATGACCCACATGGCATCCCTCCCTGTGTCCCGCATCAGTGGCTTCCCACCAGATGTTCCACATAGCATCCCACCATGTTCCACATGGTATCCCTCCTAATGTCCTAATGACATCCTACTTTATGTCCCACATGGCATCACATCCCATGTCCCCATGCCCTATGTCCCACATAGCCTCCTACCCTATGTCCCACATAGCCTCCTACCCTATGTCACACATGGCATCCTACCTTATGTCACACATGGCATCCAACCTTATGTCACACATGGCATCCTACCTTATGTCACACATGGCATCCCAACCTATGTCACACTCTGTGTTACTCGTGGCATCCCACCATGTCCCACATGGCATTCTACGCTGTTCCACATGGCATCCCACCCCATGTCCCACATGGCATCCCATTCTATGTCCCACATGGCATCCCACCCAATGTCCCACATGGCATCCCATAGGCTCCATAAGAAGTCTCATCCTAGCTATCACAGTCCCTGATTGAGTATATTATGTATGTAAGTGTCAGTTCATATAATAACTTATATGCAAATGACTTGTTGAAATAGGGTGGGACCCCATGTACCACATGACATCCCATATTATCCCATGTCCCACATGACATTCCATCCCATGGCAATCCACCCTATGTCCTGCATGGCATTCCACCACATATCCTACGTGGCATTCCACACTGTTCCACATGGCATCCCATCCCATGTCCCACATGGCATCCCACCCTATGTCTCACATGACATCCCATAAGCTCCATAAGAAGTCTCATCCTAGCTATCACAGTCCCTGATTGAGCATACTATGTTTTAAAGTGTCAGTTCATATAATAACTTATATGCAAATGAGTTGTTGAATAAGAAAAAAAGGTGGAGTCAAATAATTATGCCTGATATAGCCATTGGTGTATACAACATGGTAAATATTAAATCATGTCCTTCATTGCCCCCATCCATGTCCCATATGGCATCCTTCCCTATGTGTATATGCAATCACATCCTGTCACACTCCCTGACTAAGCATATTAAATAAAAAAAGTCTGGTCAGGTCATAATACTGTAGCAACTTTATGCAAATGACCACAATAATAAAGGTGGAGTTTAAAAAATCATGCCTGATACAACTGTTGGTGCCCAAATATTTTGAAGAATTTTAAGGATTTTAAATCTCAAGTACTACAAAAGAGACTTGAAGATCTTTAGAGAATATTGGAAAATTATATCATTTTACACTTATCAACTAAGAAAACATCAAATGTATTGTAGACTATTCAAACTAGTCTTCAATCCTATCTTAGGTATCTCTGAAAAACTTTTCCTCAGGAAATTTTAAGCTTCCAGAATGATATATGAAGAAACTTTAACTTTTTCCCAGGAACTCTGAAGAAACTTTAACATTTTCTGAGGAATTCTCAAAAAACTTATAACATTTCTGAGGAAATCTCAGGACAACTCTGTGGACGGCCGGCAGCCGGACGGACGTAATCGCTATACATAGGTTCACATAATGCTACGCATGCGAACCAATATCATGTCTTAAAATTAATTGTTAGATTGATAAAACCAGGGGTCGAAATTTAATATTTTCGCCACTGTTCTGCAGAACAGTACTTTCTTTAATAATACTGTTGGGTATGTTTCATTGTTCCAACTTTTTTGCTGATAACAGGACAAATTCATTCTTCAAAATGGACTTAATTTACAACTACTGTACATGTACTTTATTGGTTAATAATGACATGTGCAAATATGTATGTCTGTTATATTTACATGATGTAGCATTCTGTTGGGGAAAGTCATGCATGTGCAAGCAGCCTTGCATATGTGTATTCATGATCAATTGTATTGGCAATTGCTGGCAAGGTGGGAAAAACCTTTTGGAAAAAATTATTCGATTGGTAATCTTGTTTGATAACTTTTTTCTAAGCAGAAATCGAGTCATTGATCATTCATGCTTGTGAAAAGAATAGTTCAACGGAACACTGATTTTTCAAAATTTACTGTTCCTGCATAAAAGCACCATTTTCTAAACAGTGGCAAATTCGACCCCTGTAAACTACCTGAAAATAAAGATCCATGGTTTAGATGACATTGAAAAAGGTGTAGAAAAAAGATATTTATAAGAAGTGTTGCCAATTTCTGGTAGTCTCAGACTCACTAGTGCTTGCCAAATGCTGAAATATACTTGAATTTTGTTAGAATAAGTTGCGTTTAGTATAAATTATTAAGAAAAGAAGACAAAAAAACATGACTTTCTGACATTTATTCACTTAATTTTTGATTAAAAAAAACTGGGAAAGACAATCGTGATAAAGGAGGTTCATGTGATAATAAATATTTCCCCCTCCGACACATCCCGTCGTTACTCTATGAACATGCCCGTAGGAAATTATTTTCCACACGATCATTTATAATATTATCTCAGCACTGTAAACATGGGTCTATAATGTCACATATTAGTGTGATATTACAGTGAATATACCAAGCACACAGAGATAGTTTTTTTTTACCTTTTAATAATAATAATAATAATAATAATAGCTGGTGCTTATAAAGCGCCTTTAACTCAGAAGAATCTCAAAGCGCTGTACAATACAATAAAAATGGAAGAGAAAAAACAAAAACACTTTTAGAGCATGTAAGGACCAGTACTATAAGTAGTACTGGTACTGTTGTAACGAAAGTACCGGTACCGAATTTGTGTGGTACTGCCCAAGCCTAGTTTGGAGAGGGTTTTTATTTCATGATTATGTTATTTGTTGTTGTCTGGGTGGTATTCAACATTACGAGTGTATCATGCATTCAGTATGCAAGTACTGCATTTATGTAAGTATTGCCTTGCGAGTGTATTATGCATTCAGTATGCAAGTATATATGTATGTATATATGTAAGTATTGCCTTGGAAGTAGTGCCAACTGAGTGAGGTGTTTATCTCACTAGCACTAGCATGCCTACGTACTATTAAAGCCCACTAAAAAATATTAGCTTATCATCCTAAGCCAGTTGAAAAGTGATGCAGGCAGGTGGGCGGATGATATATATTTTTTATCTTAGTGATTTGCAGCATCCTAGATTAGGTCAACCACATCAGGCTAATAAATAGTGAAATTTAGAAGGAATTATTTGTAGGCATATTTCGGTACAAACAAATGGAGGTAGCCTATGGACGCTGAATGTGCTGATGTCATTGAAATTTGAAGTGCTGCTTTTTCATGAAATCATCGCAAACGTTTTTTAGTTTGCAGCAAATTGTTGGGCGGATAGACTGTCTTGACGGTAATGGGGTAGAAAATTTATCGTTTGTACATCTAATCGGAAAAAAACTAACAAAAGTCGTGGCTTGTAAACGAAGAAGGAAGTCTTCAGCAAATGTGAGTAGAGTAAAAAGTGTAGGCCTAGGGCCTAATTAAGATTCGCGAGTGGTCAAAAAAAGGAATTTTCATATAGGCCTACGGTTCGAAAGTCACATTAGAAAGAGTCCTACCTTTCTTTTATATACTAGAAAGCATATGTTGCCATAATGCTAGGAACACCTGTGGGCCTAACGTAGAAACAGTTAACGTTAGAATTTGACAAGAAAAAAAAAAAAACTTTCCCAATCTTGAAAGTTGAAACACAAATCCTTCCCAAAGAAACTTGCTAAGTTACCTGCTTTGTGAAAATAATGTAGGCCTATTTCCAACAAAAATATACAATAAGAGTAGGCGTTTTTATTAATGCGATTTACCCATACTTCAGTGAAATGTATCTTTGTTAGGCATGTCAGGTGTGAGTCAGTGTAATGCCAGTCCGCAGCCTCGCTATCACAGCCTAACGTTACAGTGGCACGCGCACTTAAGACGTGATAGGCTAGTAAAAATGGGCTCACGGCTGTGCCAGTGCTAATGCGTAATATTTTCAGGTGGGTTGAAATGTTACTCCAACACGAGTTGTACCAGGAAAACCCACGCAATTATGAACAGAAATGCAGAAAATATAGTTGCGTTTAATACACAAGTATTTTATGATTAAATTGGGCACACGAAAGATAAATTCAACATTTTCTCGACTTACCAAAACAGTTCTTCCTTTGTTTCTTTGACCGGAAGTGAAAAGTTGCGTTACTACGACCTGTGACGTCATTGATTATGAATCAGCTGTATTCGAGGAAATATTTCAGCTTTAAACATAACGTCAAAACATACAATGACAATGACAATGACAACAGTTTATTTCCAGCTTTGTACATCAACATCAAAAACATTAGCAAAATAATTTATGCATATGCTACATAGCAAAATAAATTAACATAACTGGAAAAGGAGGAAAAAAGAAATATTATACTTATTAATCAATTCCTCCAAATCAATTCAAATACAAAAACTCAAATCAATATACTCTCTCAGTTACCAAAAGTTTGAAAAGTTTGAGTGCTACGTAAGGTCAGACATGCCAGAGAAGAAGTCGGGTGCAAGCAGAATAACTTGAACAGGGGGCGTTCGGGCGGTGTCTACCAGCTGTGGTGTAGCGGTTATCATACTTGTCTACAGACCACGAGGCCCTAGGTTCAAGCCTGGGTTGGGTAGGCATGCCAGTGCACCACAACTGGTTATCAAAGGCCGTGGACATTGACTTGGTTGTCGATGTTATGTATGTCCGTACGTCGTACCTGTGTTCTCGTCAGGCGCGTAGCCAGGATTTTTTTAACGGGGGGGCCTAGACCATCAGCCCTTGGTGAAGTTTGCCCTATATAATTGTAACTGCGCTACGTACGCACCACTATGGGTTGGCGTGTAACGTATATGGAGGAAATTTTTGAAAAACGCCCCCTAGCCTTGCAGGAACTGCCCCCCAAAATGGGAAAAAGTGACAATATTTTCTTCAATTTTAGTCAGTTTCCCCTGATGAAGGTTCCTTTACCCTCTCCAATGACGAAATGATCGATTTAAGTCCCCTTGTTCTCGCATTTTTCCTTAGAAATAAAAAAACAAAACTCAATAATTTCCGTAGTGAGCGAAAACGTTTTTTTTTTTTTTTTTTTTTTTTTTTTTTGCGAAGGGAGGGGGGGGGCCTAGGCCCCCAGGCCCCCCCTCTGGCTACGCGCTTGGTTCTCGTCCGGGTCGTATTAAGCGTCTCGTGATAGAATTGTTACTATCATAACCGATACGCAGGCGACGACCCCGTCATTGTAATTGTGTGTTCACTCGTCGTCGTCGTCGGGCGGTGAACAGGATATAATTTGGCAGTCAGGTAGGTCAGTTTGTAGAGCGCACGACTGAGATGCTTGACCGGTTTCAAACCTCGGACCAGGGATGACCAATTTTTCCACAGCTATGCAGACAGATACCGTGACGCCGATAATCAAAGCGGAAGTACGTCGTTTGCAGTTCCTGCTCCTCATACAGCTTTTGAGAGAAGTGGCAATGGTCAAATGGTGCCAAGCCGTCGGTCACACCCTATACACCCCAAGGTAGGACAGTCACACCTTACCTGGTTCTCTGAACACTTCTAGAAAAGAGTAGGGTGAAAATCCGGTGCATGTTCATTCCCTTCCGTCCTGGTCGCACGAGACTGAAACCTGAATCTGAATCGGTTAAGTCGGCAAAAATCCTTCAAGAGGACATGAACGCCAACCAAGCGTAAAAAGTATGAGTAAAAAATATTTAAAAACTAGTTAGCAATACAAGTGTTAGTAAGTTTAGCTTTGAAACAGTTGAAACTTGGTGCATGTCCAATGTCTGACGGTAAAGCATTCCAATCCTTTAGTGTGTGAGGGAAGAAAGAGTGTTTATATACATTCTTTTTAGCATAGTGAACCTGGAAATTAAGGTCATGATTATTTCTTGTATTAAGTTCTGACGGTGGGGATAAGTTCATCTTTATTGATGGCGACAAGATTGTTATTGATTTTATATAGCATATGTAGCCGGGTGTTGTATCTTCTTGTTTTTAGCAGGGGCCAATCTGATTTATGAAGCATGTTTTTTACACTAGATTTATAAGAGTAGTCTGCCATACAGAACCTGGCTGCTCTCCTTTGACAGTTTGAATAGATTCAAGTTTATCCACATCGCACTGGTGATGGGGGTCCCAGACTGCTGATGCGTACTCAAGTACTGGCCTGACTAGAGCTTTATAAGCAGTGGATTTAACATCGGTGGGACAGTTTGAGAGGTTACGTTTTAATAGGCCAAGTACAGAGTTAGCTTTCTTGGTTATGTTATGTATATGTTTATCCCATCTAATTTTCTTATCAATTTGAAAACCTAGGTATGGGTGGGAGTTAACATATTTCAGTGGCTGGTTGCATAAGGTATAAACAGGTGATTTAAAGCATTACTTAGAGAAAATTGACAAAATGTAGCATTTAGAGGGGTTGAAATTCATTTGCCATTTGTTTTGCCATTGTTCAAGTTTGTTAAGATCATCTTGGAGGATTTTGTTGGTCAGAGGGGTTATCAATTGTTCTGTACACAAGGCAGTCATCAGCAAACAGTCTAACTGTGCTGTTTATATTATCAGAGATGTCATTTACATATAAAAGAAAAAGTAATGGACCCAAAACAGTGCCTTGTGGTACACCGGATAAAACCTGTTTAGAATCAGAGATTTCACCATCACAGACAACACGCTGGATGCGGTTGTTGAGGAATGATGCAAACCAGGCCAGGAGATTTCCATTAATGCCATAGGCGGAAAGTTTGGATAACAGGCGCTTGTGTGAGACTTTATCAAGGGCTTTGAGAAGTCAAGAATAGCCATAGAGACATTACTGTTTTGGTAAATTTGTTTAGAAATATCATTTATTGTTAAGAGGAGTTGTGTTTCAGTCGATCTTTTAGCACAGAAGCCATGTTGTAAATCAGTTACAGAGGGAGGCTCGTCTCAGTAAAATACGGTAAAAATGGGGGATACTTTATTTTGACGTCACTTCCGGTTGTGGAGGCAAGTTCCGATCCTCTGTCTGTTTGTACCACACAGTACAGCCAGACACTAGCATGTACGTTGTGTGTGCAGAATTACATACACAGCGCATTACGTTACTGTGACAAGAAACTTATTTGTTTTTTTTTCAATGCTTTTTTGTCAGAAAGCGAAAGAGAAATTTTAGTATTATAACACTACAATGATAGTCACCAAAAAAAGAAGAAGATGATAGCAAAAAGTCAAAATAAACGATTCTACCGGGGCTTGAACTCACGGCATGATTTGAAAAAAAACGTTACTTGAGATCACCGCAAGCATTTAGGCTATCTCTAGTAGTGATTTGAGGCGTTTTAAATAACTATACACCTTGCAATACGACTGACGAGACAACGAATCGTGCAGCAAAATTTCAACCAATCAAAAAATTTGAAAGGAATTCTAAATATTGTGCACATATAACGATATCGCCTCTTTAAGATATTATGCTCATTAAGGAATTTCATCACATGTGAGTGGATTATATGCTCAAGGAGTTCATTACAAACGCAGTTAAGGAAAATGGGTCTATAATTAGCTGTGTTTTGTTTATCACCTTTTTTAAAAACGCTACATACAGACATATGTTTGCTTCTTTCCACTTGTTAGGGATAGTACCATTATCAACAGAGGTTTGAAAGAGATCAGTTAGAATTTCTTAGAGGTCATCAGCGTGTGTTTTTAGAAAGCATGGTGGTATTTGGTCAGGACCTGAGGCTTTGTTGGGGTCTAGGTTATGCAGTTGCTTTTTGACACCTTCTGGGGTAATCATAAGTTGGTGTATTTTGCTGTTGGTGAGTGGTTTAGTTACAGGGATTTGGGAGGTGTTTTCTTCTGTGAAAACACCAAAAACTGGTCATTTAGAATGTTAGCTTTAGTTTAACTGTCACTGCAGAGGTTACCATTATTTAGTAAATCAGACACACCTACAAAGTTACTTCTTAATATTTTGATATAGGACCAGAATGCCTTTGGGTTTTCGTTAGTGAGTTTTTAAGTTTATCACAGATGAAGGTCTTTCAAGCTTCTTTGAGGTTTTTACGGACAGCCTTCCTAGAGGTTTTATATGTAGTCCAGTCATTGGCTTGTTGATTAGTCTTAGCTTTTTAAACAGCTAGGCAAGCTATAGCTTGGCATCTATGCTCCGCATAGGAGTCTTGCCGAGTTTCCGTAGGGAGGACCACGTACAATACAATACCTCACCCCGAAAGAAAAAAAATTAGGAACAAAGGTTCGATGGGTTTCCAAACTTACCGTTGTCCCATGGGACTCCTAAAATTTCATAATCATGGACGCGCTCCATCATTTTTTTTTTTTTTTTTGGAAGGGTGGGTGAAAATACTGTTAAGGGGGAAATTATCAACAATTACATGCTTATGATAGTCCTTTCAAGCTAGAGGCGAACTTGAATTCTATTTGAGGATCTCTAGGCCTCAGCATGAAAGATGTGCGCCCTTACATCAGCGATGATCGGATTTTGCACATGTTAGAAAATCAAACATCTCAAGGCCACCAAAATTTTACGTATTACTATGCAATAAGTGTGCAATTATACATACACTATACGTACGTACGTACGGAATTTATTCGAGCAATGGTTTAAATGTCACAGTCAGGGTGCTGTGAGTAGCAATGTCGTAGAAGTCGGGCACAATATTTGCATGTGCCGCCACCGCTCCTATAAACCAGTAACCCGACTATATACTTTATAAGGTAAGACATAGTGTGAAGAAAAGGGTAAGGTACAAAGTAAACAACTGCAGTTCTATTGTAAAAATGAAGCCAGTGGGTCATATTTAGAATTTAATTATTTCAAAGGCAGTTTCCGGGTACAGTGTGAAGAAAAGGGTTAGGTACAAAGTAAACAACTGCAGTTCTATTGTAAAAATGAAGCCAGTGGGTCATATTTAGAATTTAATTATTTCAAAGGCAGTTTCCGGGTGAATTTGGCCGAGTGTGCAGTGATTGATGTACCTTCTGTGGTATAGAGCATGCAGTGAGACTTACGCCATTTTTTGGCAGACTACAAATATTTTGGTTGGATTTTTGGAATTTTTGATTAATTTTCTTAACATTGTTGATTTAAAGGAATATTTCGATGGAATATTATTTTATGTATCTGATAGAGAAAAGTTATGGAACATGTTGGTGTGGGGCGCCAAGTGTAAAAATTAATAATAATTTAGGAAAAACATGATTTGACCAAATAATGAAATTATCATTCTTAAATAATATTCAATTTAAACTCATTATTTGGTTACACTTATTAAAAGACAAGCCACTTATATATAAATAGTGTCTTTATGTTTTTTACTATATGCATATAATTTTCCCCTTCAAATCTGTATATGCATATAATTGATTTATCTAATCTAAAGTTAATAATTTGTACATTTTCAAGCTTGCTATTAAAAGTTTTATGCAAATAAATTATAAGCGGAATTATTTTTCATTGAAGACAACATTGATTATTTAACTTATAATTCATTATTTAAGATATTACTTGGCCTTTTAACATATAATTCATCATTTAGAAAATAATGCATTATTTTACGAATAAAAGCTCATTATTTGATAAATTATTCATTTCTACCAAATAATTGATTATTTAAAAAAATATTCAAATATTTCATTATTTGACAAATAATTATTTAACTAATAATTCATTATAAAACAAATAATTCATTATATAACAAATAATTCATTTGCTGTATTTGATAAATGATATTTTGTAAATGATTTAATTGTTTAGCTTTATTTACTTTATTTACTGAATTGCTACACAATTATTTGTTAAATTATTTGCTATATAATCATTTGCTATATAATTATTTGCTGAATAAATATATGCCATAAAATTTGTAATATAATCATTTCCTAAATATCTATATGCCATATAATTATTTGCAACAAACCATTATTTAGCAAATAAACTGTTAATAATCATTTGCTATATAATTATTTGCTGTATAATCATTTGCTAAATAATTTTATGGCATATAATTTGTTATAAAATCATTTCCTAAATAATTGTATGCCATATAATTATTTGCAGCAAATCATTATTTAGCAAATAATGTTTCATATGTAAAATATTTAGTCGTGAATATGTAGTCTGGTCGCTCCCACCATGTGCAAAGAAGCACGACTATAAGCAAGCTGATCGATCGATTGGCTGAACCGGAAACTTAATTCGTGCCCAATTTTACAGGTAATTTACCTTATCGCAACATATGGTAGAGGAATTTCATCACGTGACTCTAACTCATCTGGAAGCCATTTTGCAGGGAGGATGCTGTTGCGTTTCAAGCGTCTTCACACAGCTCAGTCACATCACACGTACAACAAACATACTGCATGCTAACCTACCTACCAGTTCATCGAATTTCGGATTGCAATTTTTTGTTGGATTCCGATTTTACTTCATATTTTCTGTAAGTTTTATATATTCACCGAAAATACGAAGAGAAACTTTTACGTGAACGCCATTTGATTGTTTGTTATACTCAGACAAAGCCTACATAAATGATAAAGTGCTCGCTGTAAATCCTGAACCGAAGGTTAAGAGCCGTCGCGTCCTACAGTATAAATCCACTTCGAACGTCGATCAGAATCAGATGGAAATCAAGAAAACGTCTGTTTATTCCCCGGCACACGTATACTAGGGCAACCAAAGACACAGGAAGATTCCGGCATAATTACCTAATAAATATATTTTGATCATGACAGGTTTAGTTTTCTTAAAAATTTGTTCCAGCAAATTATAACCACAAACTTACAGGAGCAAATAATGAGATCACTTATCTTGATTAAATAACTGCTGAACCACACAATTAGGACTTCATCTATCGCTAATATGATACTCAAGACTAACTTTAACATCTCAGGACCAAGAGTGGAACGAATACAATAGAGCCATTTATAAGGAAATTTGATCCTAATTATTTGCGGTATTTAGAATTAAGAAATAAAGAAGAAAAGTCTGACCCGACATGCTATTTTATCAGGTCGAGTCTGACTGTTTCAAAGATTAAGGAGCCTGACAGAACAACTAATGTATAACTTCTTGCAAATGTATGATAATCTAATTAGGTGAACAACAGACGACAGTGTTATTTTCATTTTGTTTTTTAATGAAGTTGATTTATTTATGAACTATATTTATCAACTTTAAAAGATTTAAAACTACATAACAGAAATGTAATTATTGAATGTGAAGGTAGGCGTGTAAGAGGTCTATGGACGTGGCACAAACACCTGACCCTGGCGAAGCTGTGGGAGAATTGCGTGACAGGTCTCCAACTTGAACTTTGTTGGCTTGATGAACTTGTTTCAGAAGCAGCAGGTTCAAGATAGATCTCCATTTGTCGTTGTTCATGGGAGCTAAGAAAAATGGGGAGGTGACAACCACTACGCAACGGTTCTGCTGCCCGTTTGGCGAGCTGGGTTGATGTCTTCTCGGAGGAGCCCTTCGATCACCGGATCTTATGGTTTGGGTGTCGGAAGAAAGACGCCCACTGTGTGGGGGAGGTGAACTCCAAACGCAATCCCCTCGGAATTGTCTGGTGTACCCAAGAGACTGACGTGATATCTTCTCACACCCATACAAATTTTCCCAGGCGCAAGACAGGTACTACATAATTTGGGTTGGCTAATATCATGCATTTTTAAATGGATATCTTGATAAAAAAAAATAACATATTTTATCTAAATGTCATTAAGTGTCATTAATAAGTCTTAAAAATTGGGTAATTAAAGCCAGGAAATGCGCTAGATTGCATTAGAATCGACCAAATTACGATAGCTTTATTCCCAGCAGCGCCTACAACGCAAAAACTGCCTCTTCATAATTCCAAGCTTAGGGCATGGGGGTGAAAGGCTCGTTTTCCTGACCGGAACACACTTATCTTATCTGACCTCTTTTGCTGGTTTGAGAATGTTGCAGGTGCCTGGGAGGACGAGAAGTAGTATAAAGTACTCAAAGTGGCTTTTGAAACGCGTTTCAAAAGCCGCTTTGGGTACTTCAAAGTTTGTTTTAGTCAATGATACTTAATTTACTCATTAAATAGTTGGGGCATGACTCATGATATATAATTATATAACATAAAAGCACATATGCTAGCTTTAGATGTTAATTTCCGCCCAACTATCCGAGTGGTACCTCGTTTGTTTAGAAGTTAAAACGGAAGTATGGTTTCCGGCAAACCTAGTTCTGCCATCCTCACCTGTACAAGTGTACAAAGATAGGTTTTGTTTAACTTTGTAAACTGTACAATAAGTGGTTTTTTGCTTTCACTTTCCCATTCAATAATCTAAAACTTTGCAAAGTGTACAAAGAAATAAAACTAATCGTCATTGCTGCCTAAATCTAGTCAAAATAATTTCATAACTTCTTCAAATGTAAATCCGTGGCAGCGTTAGTGGTGGAAAATAAACAATACATTCCACACAATAATGATAAGTCAGGCTGTACTTGACGCAATGATCTTCTGACCTTGGGAAAGTGATTCAAGAAGTTTTCTTCACCAAACGAATCAAAGTACTTAATACTATGTGGACCTCCAACATAAAAGCAGACCTAATGATCCCCACTTTTCCAACGATCTTGTGTATTACTGATAATAATACTTGGAAACATGTACATGTGGTCAAAGATTTCGTTGGCTCCATACACGCCATCATGAATAAATCGTACTTTATCACTCAATACAGGATCTCTTTCAATCAGTTCTTGTAAGAAGCTTAATTCTGAATCTAAGAAGCTTAATTCTGCCATTCTTTTGCTTTTTATGCTTTTTCATCAATCATAAGTCTTAACTTGTCGTCCTTCCTTTGTGATACTCATTATTGAATCAAACTCGGCCATGGCAATGATTTTTGTAGCAGAAGCCAATGCTGTCTTGTATTTAGATTATATTTGTAGGCTACCGTCACTAGCTTGATTGCAATGTCCTTGCCAATGACTTTGATCACGTGTAAGGTTAAATGCGTAAATGTTGTTACCGCCTCCAATGGTCTCTAACCCGATGCCTTCAGCACCATCTTCCAAACTTAAAACGTACCTCAGACGTTTGTGTGCTTCGTGATTTCCAGCTTCTGATGTAAAATTCATTGTCCATGTCTCCCTAGGAAAACTGTTTCGTACCTGCCGTGAGCTGCACACTTTCCAAACCTGCTTTCCTGAAAAAGAATGGGGCTTTCTTAAAATCCCCGCCATAATTAGTATCATCAACATGTGCTATAAACACACGTTTACAAAATTCAGAAAGCAAATTGGCTTTAAAAGGTATTTTTCTTACACCGTGAGCTGCTGTGTATGTCTGAGTCTTGATTATTTGGAAAGGTATTGCCATTGGCCTTTGGACCCATAACTTGCTAGTATGGTCCTGCGCTTCCTGGCTGATTGTCACTTTCGGTACAAACAGTTTTGCTTTCCGTACATCCACATGATAGGTTGAGCTTTCTAACGACGCTGTTACAACCATTATATTAAATTTCAGACGAGTGCGTTTAAGAATGATTTCTATTTATACCCCATCAGGAATGAGATGGGGCGCCTTGAAAATGTCGAATTTCAATGGCCCTAATATTCGTAAACTCTCTCCTATTTTGTAGCTTCATTTAGAGTTTCCAATTTCCGCTGGGATAAATTTGTTTGAAGTATGTGCCGTCTTTGTGTGACCTTCCTTTGTCCACATCCCTTCGCGAGCAGTCGTCGATGCTATAGTTGGCGCATAACCATTAGATTATGTATTGGTTAAGTCTGTCTGATACCACCCCACCGTTTTTCCAGTGGTTGTCTTCCAATTGCTATCGTAAGATAATAAAGTTTCCAAATACGTTTTATACGGGTACAATTTCATTGGACTGTGCACTTTTACCCCATTGAACAGCACTTTCACTGATGGCCATCAGGTGTAAAAGATACAATTGATTGCTACAATCCTGTGGGAAACATCTTGTTTGGAACTTGTACCTTTTATCTTCTTCAGACCCAACAGTAATCGTGTATTGTGCAAGTCTAGGTACACTCCTGTAGGTTGCGCGGGTATCATAAGTATTTGGGTACCATTCGGTTGTACCTCCATGGGTTAGAAAGATTTCCTCTTCCGTTTGTACGATTGCTGTCTGCTCAGGTGGTGGTGTGGCAAAATAATCTAGCGCGGGGTTGTCTGAAACATAAATCAGACTGGAGTCCGTTTGACGTTTCTAAAACATACGTTCAAGCGGCTCATCAAAATCGTTTTCCATAGGTATGTAAGTTTAGTTTCAAAAATGTTAATGTTTGTGTTGATCTCTTGTCTACGTATTTATAGGTTTGTAAATGACAGTACTGTTTTGATTGATCCTCATAATTTCATCATATTCACAGTATGTCATGTCTGTTACTGCTTCTCTGAGACTTTCTGCAAACTTCATTGACAGCTTCAGTATAACCTCTTTTTTTATATTGAATGATTTTCCTGCCGATTTATTTACAGTTAAATAAAAAACAAACCCGTGTTACCTCCCTGCCACATGTTGGAATCAAGATTGATACTTTTGTTCCTGTTCAGTACCCCCACTGCCTCCACCAACTTGATGTAAGCTTCCATGTTCACGGTATTTTTAGATGTCTCAAATTGTAATTCCATGGCTTCGTTAGGATACTTATCCCCCCTTTCCTTGTCTTCGGGGAAAGCTGCGTTATTCACCAAAAACACAAACACCCTATTGGGGAGAACTCCCTTCATAACATGCTGCACATCCAAATTTCGAAACCCTGATGGTACAACATTGTAATAAATCTCAGCTTTTCTGAAAGGGATTACTGCATACTCCCGTGCTGACCGGCGCTCAATTTCCCATCGTTGTACTGACACCAGTTCCGCTTGTTCAAAGATCAGAACCGCCCGTTTTATCACAATACCAAATTCCTTTCTTTTGGTCGTGGCATTTCCCGTCAATATATAGAAACCTGGCTGCTTTTGTACAATTTGATGTCCACGTTGATCTGGTTGGGCAATTACATGGGTGACTTGAACAGATTACAAAACAATGGACCCATCAATTCAAACGTCTTTGCTGTACCGTTGTGCTATCCTGGATTAGTACATTCCTTTCTTTCCAACCGGTCAAAAATGCACTGCTGCTGCAATAGTTCTTGGCAGCGATACCAGTCAGCGATACCAGTCAGCCCTGCATTGTCAACCCACCCCGACTCTGTGTAAATGTTACTTTTGCAAGTTCACTGTTGTGCGAAAGTGAATTTTCAAGATAGGCCTCGTATGGATATGTCACTGACTGGTCACTTACGTCCACTTCTCACACCCTCACTTTGACATCCTCAAACAAAGATGACATCAAGTTGTTTGTTGTTGACAGTTTGTCAGCTGCCAAGTGTTGTGGACCCATCCAAGTTTTTAACTTCACATTCCAGTAGGAGTTGTATTGAGTTCAGATACAAGTATGTACTTGTATCCCCTGTAATGTTTAAGTCTAAGGGGCCAAAATCGGTAAGATCCCTTGTAGGGTGTAATCTTATCTCCCATTTCTCCGTAATATAGTTTTTTTTCCGTAATAGAGTTTTGTGTTGGGGGCATTGTGAAATAAGAAAACTCAGATCTATCCATCCTTAGTGACTTAGCCATCTTGCTACTGCGTGTACTTTACCAAATTTGTTATCTAAAACCAATTTTCCTGCTCCTCCACCTCTTTTTGCACTTTTCTTCTTCTGATTTGTTTTCTTTTTGGTAACAGTTTTTCTACCACGACCTGATTGCATTTGCCTCCTTACTGCATCTAACTCTCTTTTTTTTAATCTGCAGCTATTTAATTATTTTCTCTAGCATTGATTTTCTTCACTGTGGATTTCACACGTTTACCCGCTACAATCTCTGCCAATGCATTAGCACTGACCCTTTCAGCTCCCTTAGCCAAGCTTTTTGCTATTCCAGGAGCTTTGACCTTGCTGTTGCAATACCTGCTTTTGCACCAGATTTAATAAATGGGAGCAGTCCGCGGGCTAAACCTGCATATATACCTCCCCATATTTGATAAGGCGAACCAACAAACACTGCGTTAGCCATGATGATGAAAACACAAACAAACAACTCGGTATCAATAATGAACAACAAGTATGTTTGATACTTATATACATTTTCTATAACACAGACAATCTCTTTCTCTTAAAATACAAATCTAACAGTTTCTCCTGCAATAAATTCTATTGGATATCCTAGCCCGTTATTCATTGTTATTTTTATGAAATTAATTGTCTGTGTATTTACATCAACATTTCTCATGGTGTAAGGTTCAAAGCAGTCTACTTTCGAATGTATCAATAATGGGACCAAATTACTTCCTATTATATTCGGTGTAATAATGTTAGCATAGGGTATTCTAGGTGGCACAAATAGAACATCAGCCACTGTCCATGGTGTAGAGGACCATACAGGTCGCCAAGCACCGTTTTGGGGGCCATGATCTATTGGCACTTTGTTACGCGCAAAACCACAAATGTGACATATTCGGCCTTGAAACTTAAACTTAACTAATTCTGAGGCTGGTTTCATTCGTATCTTCCCTTCGTCATCACTTTTACTGATCAATTCTATTCTTAACTTTGACAGAAGACGTGTGTTTGCTGCTCACCGCTTCCTAGTCCCAAAACCATTTCCTTGCATTTGTGCAGAAGTATCAGGTTGTTTGAACTCCACTATTCTTTCGGCTATCGTATCGGCTCACCTATACTTTCAATAAGGCTCAACTTTTTTACCGAACTTTTAAAGCCCTATACACGTTATGAGAAAATGGAAAGTATGATTTCTGTACCCCAACAGACCAGCTCCCATCCAACTGTATTGAGTATGGTAGTTTTTGTCGAAAAATATTTGATTGATTGTTAGGATAAGCAAGATTTGGTTTACTGTTAATTTGCCTATAAAACTTTTGTATCTTTGCGGCCATTTTTCGCATTTCTTTTACAGTCATACCCTTCTGAAAACCAATAGGTATCACTTCATTAGTTTTAATGAAAAATAATAAAACTTCTATTGTTGTTATCCAGTGGTAAGTACCTATCAACTTTTGGGTTGTATACTATATCACCAGCCTTATTTATAATCCCAGTGAATAATAAACTTTTCCTTTAACCATTCACCAAAACCGGTGCAATTATATTACAATATACATGAATTTTGTCTACACTTGTTAAGCTATAAGCGCTGTCACCTTTTGTCAATGGGCTGCCATACGTTAATAATAATGATTTGTCACTGTCGTACCCCAGATAAAAGGATAGAGCTCCAGTTATTTCACTTTGTACCAATAGGATTTTAAAGCTATTTTGTATACCTTTCTACCCTCTACAGCATCTAAGACAAATTGGACTCTCAATCTGGCTACATCGCCAGCAGCCGCAAACCGTAACCATACATGACTTCCTATGTAACGTCTCGCAAAGGTGCAATTTTCCAAAACAAAGGCTGACTATTTCGTGACCTCCAAATTTGTATTATTGTATTTACTAAAAATACATCGCTTGGAAAATATGATGCAATATTCCCAAGTTCCCGGTCCCCGTGAACCTTAGTGGTTTTTGGGGGTAATCGTAAAATCATATCTTGTATTTTGAGAGTACCGTCACATATCTTCATTACTAGGTAGTACCCATGTGAAGTCCTGCTGAATCGCCATCTTCAAAATGTTCACGACCGATCCACGAATTAAACTTATCCTCGTATCCTTACTACTTGAAAAATATCTTGTTTGCACCAACACCCTTTGTTCGTAAAACTTGTTTAATTTTGTATACTTCTGGCTGCTCAACCCTTTGTATCTCTCCTGGATAAAAAAGATCTTTCTATGTCTTCACCCTCAAGATCCTTTAATTTGTACATAACTTTATCATGATGCATCACAGCTGTTACCCCAAACACTTCTTTGGTCCAATTCTGATAATAAGCTTTAAAGAATTTCCCTGCTTCGTTAGAGATACGTACTTTGTCACCTATCTCTAAGATGTGTGTAGGCTGCTTTTTTTCATGTCACTATATAAGCGTTCTCAAACTACTTTTTGTTTACTTCTACAAGAGCCAATCCTATCAATTTCTGGAAGCTCCCATTGTACTCTTCTTCAACGAAAGATACAATTTCCAACTATTTTGGTGTTCCTGTATATGTACATTTTTTGCATATCATTGATTTTATTGTACGGTTAAACCTCTCAACAATATTGCTTTTTGTTCACTCTAAGGATGTTTCAGCTGACGTCATGAGGTCACATGACTTTGTTTACATCGCCAGTTTGTAGGTCCGACTGCCGTTTGCTGTACACTTACGTTTGCATGTTGTTATATAAGATTACTTTTGTAAGAAGTATGCCGGAATCTTGCTATGCCTTTGTTTGCACTAACTAATAGACGTGTTTATAATCCACTGATTAAGATCACTTGCAAAGTACTTGGAGGGTAACTTTTTCTTTAAAATAGCATTTTACATTAACACATTAATTCGTCTGGCCAGTTCATTATAACCAGCGCGTGTTTTATATACCTAACGCGTGTTTTCATCACCAGCACACCAGAGCGTGCTAGCGCGTGTTTTAAGCCGAGTCTGTTTGTTTTATGTGTGATATGACTGAGCTGGGTGAAGATCAGACGCGTGAAATACTCAACGCGCAAAGGTCTTTGCTGCAAAATGGCTCCCAGTTGATTTAGAGTCATGTGATGAAATCCCTCTAATGGTTGGAGACAAATTTACATTATGTTTACTTAAAAGTGCTTTCACCTTACTATTATAAAATTCTTTGCCTTTATGCAGTTTTGTTGGTTTTTACCACGCTCTATGAAATACTTTTTCTAAAGCATCGGCAACCATTTCTCCCGTTTTACGTTTCACTGGTTTCAACCAACCTTTTTTAGAAAATATATCAAGTACGGATAAAATATAATTATAACCCTTATTTTGTTTTGCCACCAATTGCATGTCAATGAGATCTGCTTGTGATTGTTCTGCTTCACCAAACACCGTCACTCTCCGTCGGTTAAACGTCTTTCGCCTTGGTTTGTAGAGACTATGTTTCATGCAATCTCAGCAACTTTAGTACGTCCCTCTTCTTGGTTCCTTTGGGCTTCTGTCCGACGACGTTCTCTTGTCCTGCGAATCCAACTGGTGCTGAAAGTTTGTACCAATCTACCAATTCTGCTTGTACGTTTGATGCCATCGTTTTCGCCGTCATTTTCTGTTTTGATTATCACTTGACCATCGCAGCATGCACAATTACATTTGAGACGACGTAAAATATTTGTTAAAGTAAATTGGGTAATCCTGCCATAACTGCTTTTATTCCTTTTTAAATTTCAACCACTTTCCTAAAAGTCCTGCTGCTCCTTTTTTTCCCTCATATGTATCTGGTATAAACTTTTTTATATCTTCTTCTGTAAGTTCGTCTCCGCCCTCACCGTCGCTCTTATATAATGGAAATGAATCAGCTCGCATTTCTCTAACCCTTTCTCTTCTCTGGTTTCAGTCCTATTTGAAGTCACGATGCTTTAGAGTCTCTATTGAAAACATGTTCTCAACTACTCGGTATTTGGATTTTTCTGTGCCACAAGGATCATGCCTAGGCCCCTTTTTATATCTAGTTTATGCCAGTACCATGCAGGAAATGATTTTACATGATTTGAAACTCTATGGCTATGCCGATGACCATGCAATTAGGGGATCTTTTTATAGTAATAATCGTAACTCTGAAACTAAATGTAAAACTGATATTGAGGACTGCATGATTAACATTAAACATTGGATGGACTCTAATCGACTGAAAATGAATGATGCAAAGACAGAATTTATTTTATTTGGTCATGATAAGCAATTTAGAAAATGTAGCACAAATGATATTAATGTAGTTGGTACCAATGTGAACAAATCACATACCATTAGATATCTGGGTGCCCTGCTTGATGAAACATTGTCTCTTAGACCTCATGTTACAAAAAAATGCCAAATTGCTATGTTAAACATTCAAAGACTCAAACAAATTCGCTACTCTCTCACCATTAATGTATGTAAAACACTTGTGCAATGTCTTGTTATATCTCATTTAGAAAATGCTAATGCTATTTTAATCGGTTCACCTATTTGTGAATTAAACAAGCTTCAACGAATACAAAACATTGCTGCAAAATTTATTCTCGGAAGGGACTATAGAGATGGTTCCACACAAACCCTCAAAGATTTACATTGGTCACCCATTCGGGCTCGCATTGATTTTAAAATTGCTTCACTTATTTCTAAATGTTTGAATAATACCGCACCACAATATCTTATAGACTTAATAAAACCTTATTTATCAAAACGTCCTGGATTGCGATCCCGTAACAATGGTATCTTCCTAGAAATTCCCTTTACGTCGAAAAAAACGTTTGCCGATAGGTCTTTCAGTGTGTATGGCCCCAAATTATGGAATAATCTCCCTTTCAATTTTAGGAGCAGCGGTAATTTTGAATCTTTTAAGAAATGCCTTAAGACGCATCTTTTTACTAGAGAATTTATTTTATAATCATTTAAAATATTATCTTGTTTCAAATTAATTGTACATATACTGTTTCTGAATATTTATTTTGAATATTTTTATACTTCTCATCATTTTCCAGCGTACGAATTTTAACATTTTAAAAAATTTGAACTTTTTGATATCTTAAGTCTTTTTATATTTTACTAGCCATAGCCATTTTTATCATCATTTTGTCTTTTAAAATTTAATTTGTATGTCATGTGAAGCGCGTTCGTTACGTTGTATCTATGTCTGTATTGCGCTATATAAGTTGTTAGTAATAATAATACCCTGGTTCTTAATTCACGATTATGGATGAGTGATGGTGGTACGTCGGTTGTTGATAATGCAGACACTGAAAGCTCTTTTTTCATTAAACTTGTCACCCAATTCATTCCATATAGCATGTAGAAAATTCTTTGCTTTTCCTTGTTCCTTTTCTGTTACCGATGCCGACAATGCTTTGGGAATCTCCAACTTCTCAGAACCCGGTGACCTGGACGGTAATAGTCTATTAGTCACACCAGTCGATGTGGGCTGAAAGGGAATGTTTGAACGTTGCACTGCAATAGGATTTATTATTTTATGTTTTTAAAACATTACTGTATTTATCATTTTTTCATCCTCAAGTGAAGTACTGTCATCCATAATCCTTTTCATTTCTTCTTCAAGATTCAGCACTAGTTGATTTTCGGGGATAGGCTGATTGTAATCCTTTTCATTGCTACATAATCAGCATAGGAAATAACTATGGAACGCTTTCAATTTTGCTTTTTTGTAGGATTTTGCTTCTTTTAGGATAAGCCTCTTTTTCAATCGGAAATGCTGGAATTCCAGCAAACGGTCCAAATGTTTGCAAAACTGGTTTGATCATACGCTGGCAGAAGTGACTGCCACCTCTTTGATTTCGTCCTTTAACAACGCTTTTAACAAAAGCTTGCTTCTGCACGGCCTGTGGAATAGATTTATGAGCCAACACTTGCAACATTTTAGAATAAGGACGCATACAAATTTTGTTTTTCGGTCAAAGACAACGTTCCTCCATTGATGTTCAAGGCAATCTCGCCAAGTATTTGAAACAAGCTGGTGATACATTTGTTCCAATTTTACAACAATCCTTACTCTTCAAACTTGAGTTACACAATGCAGCTAAAATATCTGTATGTCTTTTTATATCATGAAAGCATGTGATCCCTCCATCATGTACACTACTCTTTGGAAACATATCAATTCTTACTTTTATATACATTTTAACTTTTAAAACTTTTTAAGATAAACTTTTAGGAAACTTTCTCCTTTTTCTTACCAGGATACATTTGTTTAGCCATTGTATTGATTACACTCATGACTGCAGGATTTTTGAAAATAGACATTTAATGCGAATTTTGCCGTAAATCTCTTCTTCTTTGAAAATAAATTTCGGACAATTAAAATCACCGATACATTTGCATGATGACTGCCTCGTGTAAATGATTTAGAAAATACTTCTTTCCTTTCTGACCCATCTCCGACATCAAATCATCCATGACAATCACAGTCAATGTGAGTTGTGTCAATCCTTTCCAAAAAATCTGAAGGTGGTAAACCTTCCACGAATTCATTGTTACTTGAACTTGTGTTATATTTTTCTGCCAAATCCTATAAAACTAAATACTTTTGAAACCGCTGGATTAATGTAATCTTCACTTGACGCTTTTATTACATGATATGTTTTACCGTTGCCAGTAGGGCCAGCAACAACCCAGTAAAAGGTCCTTGCAATCGAGCATCTATAAACTCCATGACTGATAAAGATAATAATTGACAAACTACACTTATATATGGACAACTTGATACTACTTAAATTTTCTTTATATTATTCACAGTTAACATAAACAACTTAACCAGCTTCCAAATGGCAGAGGAATATTTCTTATCCTAAACTCACCAGCGTTATACAAGAACCGAAGCTTGATTGACAACCTGTACAACCAGCACACTTACTTATTAAAAGATTTCGAGGGGGAGTTTTAATATGGCATAAAAGTTTTATTTTCAACTTCTTTTCCGGATCTTTTGCATTCCTCCACGTGCCTTGTGATAAATACCAACCATCAAAACTAACTTTTCTTGCCTCCAAGTCATTGATGAAATTTACACACACAAAAAGTCAGAAATTTACCACAGCACAAAAATTACAGCACAATTATTTACAATGCTCTTGTAAAAGACACAGATATTTACATGCTCTACGAAACAAGGTCTGTATGAAATATCTCTGCAAAAACATCTCATTTTATAGATCGAATTTCCGCCTCCTCTTTGGACCCACTTTCATAAAAATTGCATGCTCCAGAACAGCAAATTGAATTTCTCGCCACCGCTTTGGACCCACTTTCATGACAGTCACATGCTCAGAACACAAACTGAATTTCCCGCCGCCTCTTTGGACTACAGGTTCACATGTTCACACTTTCTGTTCTTCGACAAGCCTGCAAGCAGAGAAACAGGAAAGGTATGTAAAAAGAAACCTAAAGAAAAAGTATGCAAAAGGAAAACAAGCATAAGGATACATCAAACCGATCTTTGTATACTTTGCAAAGTTGAGATTATTGAGGAAGTGAAAGCAAAAAACCGCTTATTGTACACTTTCCAAAGTTAAAGAAAACCTATCTTTGTAAACTTGTCAGAGGTGAGGATGGCAGAACTAGGTTTGCAAACTTCCGTTTTAACTTCTATACAAACGAGGTACCACCCGGATAGTTGGGTGGAAATTAACATCTTAAGCTAGAATATGTGCTTGTATGCTATATGATTATATATCATGAGTCATACCTAAACTATCCAAATAAGTATATTAAGTATCATTGACTAAAACAAACATTGAAGTACCCAAATCGGCTTTTCAAACGGTCCACACAGACATAAGGGTCCAAAGCAGTTTTTGCCCGAGAGCTGTCCTAGCCGTCTCTGGGACGGTCACATGTGACGAAGGGACAGGCATGTCACAACACCTATCAGTATTCTACGCCAATTGTCTGGCCATGCTGCGGAGAGATCACATCGTCAAATCCTGTGTCCAATCACAAGCCAATCTGCATTCACTGCAAATTAAACCACCCTACCTTCAAATACCCCTAAATACCTCCAAGCACCCAAGTCCCACCTCAACGATACTCCCATGACATCACCACCTCACCTGCCTTACAGAAAATGAGAAGACCTTTTTCGCCCTCTCAACTTAAACTTAATCTCAATTTAAAGCACCAGTCCAAGCACAAGTCACGCATACCCATACTCGAATATCGACCAATGCCAACTCGTGGGACCAATAGCAAAGAGAAACAAACTAGCTTGCAGGGCAACATAAACCACCGAAGACATTAAAACTTCAACTGATATTACATTCAACACTGAACCCACCTGCTCCCCGATCATTCCAACACAGTTAGCCGACACCAATGGTATTGGAACGTCACGGAAGCTGAAATGGACAATGTTTTGTTGTTGTTTTTTTAGCGGCAAGTGCGTATAGCGAAACTTAAAGGCGTGGGGTCCTGCGGCCCGCCTAAGGATCCCTTGTGTGGTCCAGGGAACGAAGCCTCCGAAAAGTATGCGAGTTTAGGCAATCCTGGGGTTAAAACGCTGTTGCTTCAAGAACTCAACCCGATTACAAATCTGCCTTAATCTGTTGATGTGTTGAGAACCAAAAAAAACATTAAATATTATACATTTTAGCTGCAGAATAACATCTGCTGTTCTGTCCCTCAGTTTCGTCGCCAATTTCCGAGACTGCGGACAACACCGACTCTCAAAGGATACGAGACGTATAATAATCTATTTTAATCAGCTAGCCACACACCTAACCTTCTGTCTAATAGAAAAATTCAGCGATGAAGTTCCATTTCATACCAACCTGACCAAAAAGCCTCCATGATCAAATACTACATCATGCATGGTCACCATTCAGGGCACAGTCACGTTCAACAACGAATGACATCGCATCTGGAATGACTTTCACACCACCTGGGACAACTTCGCCACTCAAACCATTGAACAACTATAGTTACTTCGTTGTCATTCACCAACATCTTCCATCTAACCATCTGCAGCCAAGTGCCAATCAAAAGAGACAGCAGTCCAAAGCACGCTACCAACTCTCACCTCCCTCATCGTAAGCCAACACCAACCACTCATTAACATGGCTCACTGACTTGCTAGTTGTCACCAAGCAAAGCGAAGACCAGCCGCCTCCTTCAATCTTTAACAATCACACCTGCACCCCCCCCTCCCTTCCCTCCATGCTTATTCACCGTCTGTTTGATTAAAAGAATGATTTTCTTGTCGTCCACGCTTCCCATCAGTCGCCGAACCCTTGGCCGATTTTTTTGTCCGTCAGAATAAGCGATATCACGGGCCACTTGGGGTCACGTGTCAATGTAGGAGATGGGCCCACTCGTTCCGTAAACTGCACTTTCAATGTTGTTTGAGCGGCGGCAAGTTAAGTGGAGGACTGTCGGTATGTGAGAAGGGACGAACTGAGACCCCACTTCGGCACTGTGCACGAGTAATAGGTGAGCAGCAGCGTGGTTCCAGGGGCCCACTTAATGACCATTGAAAAGCTGGTTCGGCCTGGAAAACCTTTAGGGACTTTTGCGTGGTGATGATTGCGCCGCCACTGGGCAGTTGTGTTGATATATGTTCCGATAATATCGTTATTTATCTCAATCTTCTTCAAGACTTACAAACAGCATGTCATACCAATGCCCATGCAACACTTTTGCCTGGCAATGCCAGCCTTTTTTATCCTACATGTTCCCATGTTGAAGAAGCTCGATAATAACAGGTCGTCTTGTGTCTTTGCCTCACAGTCTTGAGAAAAACATGAGCCTTGCTTCGCATTTAAATTACTTCAATCAGGGGAAAGTAGCACATTCGTAAACTCAGAAAATTTAAATATTCCTAAGATTATTTTCAATACTCTGGTGACAAAGCTACATTATTGTTTGTCTGATTGTATCAGCTTCTTGGGCGGTAACACAATTCCATAGACATGCACTGGGTGGGGATGAAGATATTTGGTATTCGCTATTATTAATCAATGTCATGAGAATCATTTCGGCATTATAGTTTTTAACTAGTATTAACCCACATTCCAACATACAAACATATAACACACTTTAGCCTGGAAACTAAAACCAGCTGTACATTTTGAAAGCTACTCATCTGGACTGTCCAGAAAGCATTTTCGTCATCACGTGACCACCCTAGATGTATGGTGTGAAAGACGTTTGGTAGACTTTTGGTACTGATACACCAATCTGGCTCATGGCGATAAATCATTATACTCAAAATTACTAATAAAAATTGTGGGCGGAGCATAATGTGGTTTTACTGAAAAAGCTTGTAAACACGGTATCTCGTGAACCATAAATCAGTGATATGTCATATTTGGCACATAGACTGTCCCTATTGTTTTAGTATCGATATCGTGTATATTAATGAGTGGGCGGGGGGAAATGTGAAAATCTTCAAATGTTCATATTTTGATAACCATGTTTTGCATCTTTGGCATAAAAAAGGTGTTAGGGTTGGTGTAGATGCCTATCTCTTATTATACAATGTTCAAAATCACTGATATGAAATGTAGGCGGGGCATAATGTGGTTTTACTGGAAACAGCTGGTAAACACGGTATCTTGTAAACCATACATCAGTGGCATGTCAAATTTGGCACATTGATTAATCATGACTTGAAGATGGCCCCTATTGGTTTTGGTGCTGATATCATATTAATGACTGGATCGGGGCTTTGTGCAAAAATCTTGAAGTTTTCAAATCTTTACAAGTGCATGCCAGTTTTGCTTCTTATGTTTTGCATGCTTATTTCGTTAGATAGTGTGCACATGCTTATGTTGTTAAAATGTCATAATTCATTTTGAAATTAATAAAATATATATCTTCACTCGACCCATGGCCTGTAAATTTCTATTTCTATTAATCTCTTTTATACTACCCTTTCATAAACCTAAGTTCCTTTGTTTATTGTCTGTAGCATTATTGCATTTTCCTAGGACAAAGACTAGATGAATTAATAGACGGTGGCAAGACTACCACCTTTGAATTGCATTAAAAGTACATTCCTTCTCAATGCTGAAAAATCGCAACAGTTGCAAAGAATGTTTCATGGGTTGGTTATCATTAGTGACTTTGTATAATTATCTAAAAGCTTAAAAGAAACAAATAATTTGGTCTAGACTAGTGCTCATATCACGACATTGCCAAGTTAAGATGTTCCTGTTTCAATTCCTGGCGGGTCCTCATCCATAATCTTAACTGTTATACCAATATATCTATCTCTTATAGTGTATTAGCACCTACCAATCAAAATATATTTCCACCGTGGCAACTATGAGAGGGACATGCAAGATTTATTCCAACAACTTGGGCTCAAAATAGGACCAAACTCTTTTCTGTGTGTGTAATAGGGGGGAGGGGGAGGGGGGGGAAGAGTCATGAGACAAATGCATTTTGGTTTGAAAATTCAAATTGGGTCAGACCAGTGTTGACATGAGTGAGGGAGTTAGAGGGATTTCCCCTCTTTTATTACAATTTCCCTTAAATTATGAAAATAATTTTATCATCCTACTTGCACTACAGCAGCTTCTAAAAATAAGACATCGGAACCATACCACATTTTAGTTTATGGTTGTCATACTACACAATGTGTTGTCCACCGATAAATGCCTATCATTGACCACAACAACATGTCCCCGAAAGAAAAAATGACTGAAATATCTGTGTAAGGTCCTCACAAGCTCAGCAAATATATATACTCACCAGGTATTTTTGGACCGATAAAAGCGTTGAAATTTCCGGTAGGGTGAGATAGGAGGGGAGGAAAGGGGAAGGGATGGGGAGGGAAGGGGGGGGGGGTTACCCTCTAAAGCTATGTTACTTGCTTTCAAAATACGACTGATGGAAAGTGCCCCTTAGATCTTGTGCCCTCCAGATTCAGTCATCTTCCGCCGCCTTTGTCCGCCCCTGTCTGTAGACAACAAAGTACAGTAAAAGGGCACTTTTAGAAACACTTTTCCAATGGGACCACATGCCCCGTATATGGGACTGGAAAAAGTCGCCCACTATTCCTACCATTAGGTCAGTAGTTTAGAGGCATGTCGCCCACTATTTCTACAGTTGGGTCAGTAGTTTAGGAGGCTTTATTTGACTATATGCTGATTAATTAAGTATTATCTACCTTTTCCGAATATCACGGAAGGTTATAAGGTACATGCACGGTAATCAATTTGTGGAGGCATGTGTGCACTGTACACCATATAGTAATATGGCAAAACCGATGTAATGTGCATGGGCAGCGGACCGCTTAGTTTAATCCGTAAAATGGGCTTTTTGACAAAAGGTTTGTGAAAATGGAAAAGAAGGAACGATTAAAGGTGGACTAGACCATTTTGTGAGGGCGTCTTTTTGCTGAATTTTCAAATATTTATTGACCTATTTTACCACCCAAAGTGATAAATTTATATTGTTTTTTAATTTCAGAAAGTATACTTCGTATGATTATTGGAGTTAAAGAAGTTTGAAGCTCTCCACAAGAATCAAAAAGCTTTGCAAAACATTTGGGGGTCTCAGGAAAGTTGTATCCTCACTTTTCGGTCTAGTGCCCCTTTAAAATAATTGAATGAGATTACATGGAGTCACGATGCAGATGTCAAATGTCAATGGATGAATGGAAAGGGAGTTTAAAAAGCCAAAGACGCGGGAAATTTGGAATGTTTGTTATTCTGGATTTGATCATTATATTTCGGAGGTGTCTAGAAGCTTGCTGTCTATCAAGCGGGAAAACCAAACTCTTCCGAAAAGGTAATTAATGCTTATTTATTTTGTTATTATCATATATAATATAAGAAAGAATGATTTACTATGTTTATTCATGTTTTTGTAATGCCTAATCAACGATTATTGACAATTAACTTTAATTGTGGGCCTACCCTTCAATACAACCATTGATTCTCCTCGGCTGCAGGGCTTTTCTTTCCCCAACTGTCTAGAATTATGGCAAGAGTATATACAGTAAAAGGATAAAATAAGTTCAATTTACCCAATGCAGTTTTGCACAAAATCTCATTCTTTTTGCCTTAGACCTAAATCAGTTAAGTATTTTGATTTTCTGAGCGTATAGCGGAATACCGGCATAACAACGGAAATGGGTCATTATTATAAATGAAAACCCAGATCCTCCATAAAGTGATATGACTTCAAGATTTTATTCTTTTTCATTTTTCAGATACGTTTTGCTGCCTCTTAGGCTGGTGCAATGTTGATGAATGCGGTATGCAGGAAAGGTAGTTTGAAAAGCAGAAAGACGCGGGAAATTTGGAATATTTTTTATCTTGGATGCCATCATGCATGGTACTTATGAACCGTTTTACTGTCTGTCGGGCGTGCAATATCAATAAATGCAGGGAAAGGAGTTGAAGAAGCAAAAAGACGCGATACATTTTGAATATTTGTTATTTTGGTGATCATGGAACTTCGGAGACATCTGCCGTGCAATCAGAATGGGAAAATCAACCTCTAAAGGTAATGCATTCTTTTTTATATACGTATAATAGTGTAAGAGTGGTTATTTAATTTATCTAGAGAGTTATAAAACTAAATTTATTCTTGTATTTGATTGGTCCCAATCAATACCCAATGAAAGACCAACGTGCAGTAACGGTAGCCCAGATTATATTTGACGAATACATGCGAGAAAATGGCTTACCAGAATATATACACACCGATCAGGGACGTCAGTTTGAGAGCGATCTCATGAAAGATTTGTGCACACGTTTGGGTGTGATAAAGACACGAACCACACCATATCACCCTGAATCCGACGGGTTAATAGAAAGGTTTAACCGTACTCTGAAAGATCAACTAGCCAAATACTTAATAAGCGGTGATAACAAGAATTGGGACGACTATCTATCTCAACTAGAAATAGCCTACAATTCGAGCAAACATAGTAGCACGTTATACACTCCTTATTATTTGGCACATGGCAGAGAACCAAGATTACCGCCTTCTGTCAAATTCGGAGTTCATGAAACTCATTCTAGTGCAACACCGAATACTCCTGCAGCGTATGCTGCATCACTCAAGTTTCGTTTACAGTCAGCATTTGAACATATTCATCAGACATCAGCAGATTCTCGAGCACAGCAACAATATTACCACGATCGGAAATGTCGCTACACACCATACGTAGCAAATGACCTAGTATGGCTTGACATGCCAACTAATCGTCGGATGAAACTAGAACCGAAATGGAAAGGACCATTCAAAGTCATCAAACCGATCCACAACAACTCAGATCCTTCTGTTGTATACCAGATACAAGATCTTACCAACAGCACCAAGCCACTTCAAATCGTACACCACAATCGCTTAAAACCGTATAGGTCTCCGTGGCGAGAACAACCAGTTGCTTCTTCTCAACCACGTCCTAACAATCTCACACCATCCTTCACAGCGCTTTCAGGATCGTTGCCATTTTACCCTCCACGAGCCACAACTCATACTAATGAACCAGTTGTGCACCAGCCACGAGTGGATAATGTGCAAGTGCCCACTCCCCACCGAACCCAACCTTGCGTTCTCGAAGGGACCGTCCCATACGTATTCCTCGATATCTCTCAGATTATGATTGTACATGATTCAATTACGTCATTTGTAAATAGTCAACTATACGACTATTATACTAATATATTTAACTTAATACGAAAATGGTTTTGATAACAATAATTGTCGTTACCGTGACTCCATATTTAAATCAATGTGTCACTTGCAAAACTTGCACAATGTTTGGGTGTTTATTTATTTCACTGATCATCTCATAAAGTAACATCTTCATTTAACTTTATACCGTTATACGCGATTCGCGATTTACATATTAATTTTTGCATATATTTCTGCGCGTTTTTAAAATTTGACTATCTTCTTCTTTGACATTTTGACTGACTCAGAACTTGACGAAATTGGATATCAGGGTATAATAATAATCTTGTAAATATGAAAATAATGATATAAAATCAAGGGTATTAAATATTTGTATTATAGTTATTAAGATAAAGAAACGAGGACGTTTCATTTGGAAATAGGGGAATAATGTAAGAGTGGTTGGTTATTTAATTTATCTAGAGAGTTATAAAACTAAATTTATTCTTGTATTTGATTGGTCTTAAGTTTTAAGGTCAAGGGTTTTCAGTTAAGCGGGAGTTCTAGTTTATTTACATACCAGCTTTCTAACAGCATTCTTTATCATACTTCAGTTCTGTAGTTAGGAATTTCAACTAGGCTTATTCTCTTTGTTACCCCACGCCATCCAAGCAATAAAGAAGTAAATCTTAAGAGGCGTATATTTCGTTTTCTTATAATAGCATGATTTAAGAAATAATGATTCGTTATGCCCATTATTGGTTTTATAAAAGAAGTTTGCAAAAATATTTCAGTGTTATTTTGAGAATCTTAAAAATCCAAAATTATTAAAAACGTACCCAAATTTTACAACAGATCGCATACTTTTCGCCTTAGGCCTCATAAAAACATAAAAAGGGGAAAGTCATCATAATATATGAAAGACACGGATTATAAAGCGATTTAAAGCTGTTATTTGATTTGCAGTCCTCTTTTATGTAAGATGAACTTGTTTGACAACTGAATTAATCCTTTAAGAAAACAAAAGCCTAATTAACCTGTTATATCAAATCTTTCAAACATAATTTGACCCTCGCTGTCGTGGTGCCGTTAAGTCCTTATAAAACAAACAAACAATTTATATCAAATAGGCCTAAAGAGAAAATTTCAAATGTTGAAAGGGTTTGAACACTGGCGAGTCTATAAGTCCAGAGACTTTACTGGAAGGGAGTAAAAATGTACTGAAAAGCAAAAGATATGTTAATATGATTTCAAGGAACACATGCAAAACATCACGTGACCTGAACGTCATCCGAAAATTATTTCTTATTCTCCATTAAGCCTTTGAGAAATGTTAAATAGGCCTAAGGTACAGCTCTCCAAGAGCCAAACAACAAGCAAAAGGCCAGACGACAAGCAAAAAGTCAAACAACAAGCAAAAGACCAGACAACAAGCAAAAAGCCAAACAACAAGCAAAAAGCCAAACAACAAGCAAAAAGCCAAACAACAAGCAAAAGGCCAGACAACAAGCAAAAAGCCAAACAACAAGCAAAAAGCCAAACAACAAGCAAAAAGCCAAACAACAAGCAAAAAGCCAAACAACAAGCAAAAGGCCAAACAACAAGCAAAAAGCCAAACAACAAGCAAAAAGCCAAACAACAAGCAAAAAGCCAAACAACAAGCAAAAAGCCAAACAACAAGCAAAAGCCAAATTTTCAAATTTAATATCAACTAAGCAACATGTAAGAAAAAAGACAAATAAAACAAAATAGTCTCAAAACAATCCAAGTGTTAAACTTGAGCGTTATTATGATAGATTTTGCACATTTTATTGGAATTTTTGCAACTTTACAACAAGAAAATTGATGAATTTCCTGATTTCCTTAATTTCCTAGTTTCTTATTTTTTCCTATCATGTTTCCTATTGTTTTTAATTCCTCACCACCGTCATACCTTCCGTGCATGCCGTGAATGGGCATGAAGCATCAAGAGCACTTTGGAGGAAGGTTTGATGGAACAAATGTAAGTAGGCAGTAATCAACACAAAAAGTAGTGTCCCAGAATATTCTTAAAATGGGGAAATGGAATCAGCTTGAAAGGAACCTAAAATACTTCTCAAAAGTATGTTTTTGTGAACAAAATGTAGAGTATGATGGTGGAGACAAGTAGGTGTGGATCACTCCTCTGGAAAACAAGGTACCTGTTGCAGAAGCAAGGATTGTATTGATATTATAGCTTAGCAGCTTAGTATTTTTAAAACCAATAATCTAAAACCAATAATTTGTATCAGTTTATAGCACGTGGTATTATTTTGGTAACATTTTTTTAACATATCCGATAACTCTCAACAAACCAAGTTATACACCCAAACAATCTCTTTCTCACTGTAGATCTGTATTGCCATATACATTCTAAACACTTGAGGATCATCACTTGTGATTATTGTTTTCAGTTTAATTCAGGATAAGCGTTCATTGTTTGAGCTCTATTCAGGGTAGATTAACATTCTATAATTTTTATTTATGGCAGAAGCCAATTGTTTTAATTTCTTTGATACCAAAGACCACTTCACTTGATTTTTTGAGTCCAGAAAATTAATTGTATGGCTATTCTTTCATGGCATGAGCTTATTATTCAGCACATTCCAGGAAAGTTGAACAAAGTCATGATAAATCTTGCCCTTAAATATCCACATTCTTTAATTTCTACTCACCTCTTGTACCAATAAGTCCCAAATTGTAAACATTTGTTCCTTTAGCAGTACAAAAACCACACATCAAATTTAATCAAAATCCAAGCATTAGCTATTGAGATATCTTGATTACAGACAAAATATCCACAAATTATCAATTCTAATATTAAAAAAGCAAAACTTAAGAAAAAGGCTAATAACATTTTTGCGGCCAAAAAAGTCTCAAAACAATCCTACAAGTGTTCAACTTGAGCCTAATTGTAATAGATTTTGCAAATTTTATTCGAATTTTGCGACATTACAACAAGAAATTATATAAATTTCGCCTCCGTTTGCACCCTTCCGCTGTTTCAATATGTCTCAAATTTAAATCACTTCTTTCTTAAGCAGTAACAGAATAACATATCAAATTTTTTCCAAAGCCAATCATCAGTTCTTGGGATATTTAGATGAAAGACAAACAAACAGAGGCAAAAACATGTTCCCACCCCCATTTGCACCCTTTCGCTATTCCAATATGTCACAAATTTTAATCACTTTTTCCCGAAGCAGCAAAAAAATCTCACACCAAAATTTGATTCAAATCCAATCATCAGTTTTCGAGATATTTTGATGACAAACAAAGAAACAGACAAACAAACAAACAAACAGACAAACGGAGACGAAAACATAACCTCCGTAGGTATTTAAAGATCTATGAACAGGTGTCATATAACAAGAACATAAACTATAAAAATAACAACAATAAAAAATGTAAATATAATCGGTTAAAAAATTTATCATTTTACTGCTGCATTTGAAATTTTCAGGCCTGATAATAAATTATGCAAATGTATAGAAATTTGAGACATAACATCAAGTTAACTTATTGTTTTTGATTCCTCCAACAACGTTTTGAATCTCCATCATACCGCTTTACTAACATCTAGCAGGAGAAACATACTGATTTTCAGTGACATTTAGAAGAGAACTTCTGTCTTCTTATATACATCAACACTTTTGCATATATCTGAATTAGCCATATCTTGGAAACTACGGGTGCTTTTGATATAGTTTAAACACTATTCTGTGCAGTATTTACGGATCTTTGTGGTGAATATAACATCTCTATCTGTCCATATACCATTAAATCAGGGATTTATTCTATAACACATCCTGGTAAAATGTAGATTCAACATGGTATTATTTCATAGTTCTCATCATTAGTATCTTTGCTGTTAAAAATCTTCATGTGGTTTCATAATATGGAATGTAGAGTGCAATGGCATATCGGTCATTAGGTTGGCTAGCATGTGGGTCATAGGTGGGGTGGCATGTGAGTCATAGATGGGATGGAATAGGGTCATAGGTGGGGTGGGGTGTGGTTTTGTGAAATGGCATATGAGTTAAAGATGGAATGACATGTGGGTCATAGATGGGATGGCAAGTGGGTTATAGATGGGATGGAGTGTGGTCATAGATGGGATGACATGTGGGTTATAGATGGGATGGGGTGTGGGTCATAAATGGGATGGCATGTGGGTCATAGATGGGATGGCATGTGGGTCATAGATGGGATGGCATGTGGGTCATAGATGGGATGGGGTGTGGGCCATAAATGGGATGACATAAGGATACAACTCGGGGTGGAAGGTATTGGATAAAGGGTGGGTTTGCGTATTAGTAACAGGGTAAAATAAAATGTGGGACAGGTTGTCATATGGGGCATTGCGTAGAATGGTCTTTTGGACGTGAACGGGGTGGAATACGAGGCATAGTATTGTATGGCAATGGAACATAGGGTGGGATGGATGGATGGGATGCGTGGGATGGAAGGTTGGATGTTACATAGGTTTGAATGCGTATACGGCGTTTAGAGTGCGATGACATGTGTGACGTATGGTGGCTGTGTCGATGATGAATGTGAAATGGGCTGACATGGATAATAGGAGATAATAAAGTGGGATACATGATAATGGGTAGACGGTTGGATTCTTGTACGAAATACGGTTGAGTATCACGTGAGACAGGGGGAGGGATGGGATATCGGGTGTAATGACGAACGTGTCTAAGACAGAGAGTTGGCTAACATCTGGGACATAAATTGTCGTGGCGTATCGGACACGGGTGGGATGGCTTATGATGCACATCAGTGGATAGCATATGAGGCATACGGTGAGGTGGCGGGCTGGATGGCATATGTTATATACGTTAGAATAGCAAATGAAGCATACTGTTATGTGAGACGTAGGGTGCGATCCATGGCATGTTGGGCATATATGGTGGATAGAAATTATTGGATAGAGGATGGGATTGATTATAAGAGAAAGGGCGGGATATCATGTGAAACATTAAGCATGCTGGGTGGGTTGGCATAAAAGACGTGGGGAGGCATAAATGGGATAGTGCGTGGACAACATGGATGGCATATGGCACTAGTTAAAATGTCACATGGAACATGTGGGTCGTATTAATGCGATGGAAAATATTGGATCGAGGATGGAATTGCATATACGACACAGGGTGGGATATCATTTGGAACATAGGGGTGGAATGTCATAAGGGACCAAGGGTGAAATGTAAATTAGGTGATAGTCTGGAATGCTATATAGAACATAGAGTGGAATATCATATGGAACAGGGTGACAAAATGGGTTTGGCGTACACGTATGGGGAATAGTGTAGGTTGTCATAAGGGACATAATTTGGGATGGGACATGGTCAGATGGCTTATGGGACGAAGGAATTGTTGTCATTTGGGACATAGGGTGGGTTGTCATGTGGGACATAGTTTGGGATGGGACATATGGTGAGATGGTATATGGGACGTAGGGATTGTTGTCATTTGGGACATAGAGTGGGTTGTCATGGGGGCATAGGGTGGGAATTGCATGCGGGACATAGAGTAGGATGGCATGTAAGATATAGGGTGGGATGGGAGATACTGGATAAAGGTGGAATTGCGTAGTTGCGTATAAGAAAGAATTAGATGTCATGTGGAACATTGGGTAGCTTTGCATGTGGGATGGGGTGGCATATATATATATATACATGTATATATATATATATATATATATATATATATATATATATATATATATATATATATATATATATATATATATATATATATATATATATATATATATATATATATATATATATATATATTTATATATATATATATATATATATATATATATATATATATATATATATATGTATATATATATATATATATATATATATATATATATATATATATATATATATATATATATATATATATATACATATATATATATATATATATATATATATATATATATATATATATATATATATATATATATATATATATATATATATATATATATATATATATATATATATATATATATATATATATATATATATATATATATATATATATATATATATATATATATATATATATATATATATATATATATATATATATATATATATATATATATATATAGGGTTTGAAAAGTTAGATTGCGTATAAGATCTAGCTTGGAATATTATATGGGATATTGTGTGGGTCGGCATATGTAATAAGTTGATATGTATAGAATGGTGGGTTTAGCATACACGCCTGCCACATAGCGTGGGTTGTCATATGGGACATATTTTGGGATGGGACATATAGGATATGGGAAATAGAGTAGGATGACATAAAGGACATTGCGTGGGATGGCACGTGGAACATAGAGGGTTGTCATACGGGACGAAGTGGGATGACATGATCATGTATGGTTGATATGATGGCGTAAATGTATAAGACAGAGGGTGTTTTAATAGGGTCATGGGTGGAATGGTATATGGGACATGGATGAGAGAGTATCTGAGGCATAGTATTATATGGTATATGGAGCATAATGTGGGACATACTCAATGGTCGGATGTCATAGTACAGGTTGACGTATGGGGCTTAGGGTGCGATGATATGGGTGACGTGTGGTGGCTGCGTCGATGGTGTATGCGATATGGGCTAAGATATCAAGTAGGAAATAGGTGGGATGGAAGATATTGAACATGTGTCGGATTGCGTACAATTAGGATATAGGTAGGGGTATTATAGGACAACGTGTGGATTGACATATGGGACCGGGTAGGATGGAGTATAGGGTATGATGTCTAAAATAGATTAACCAGATGGAACATGGGATGACATATGGGTTGCAAGGTGGAATTGAGCTTCGGACTATGGGAAATAGGGTGGAATATCATCTTAGAGGGGATGGCATAGTGCTGAGCTATTGTGCTGAACTATTGTGCTGAGCTATATAATTGTGTTGAACTATTGTGTTAATGTGCTGAGCTAATTTTTGTGTATGTACAGGTAGATTTTTTATGATTACCAAAGAGTTTTAGATTTTAAAGTTTGAACATTTTTAATAAATGCAAAATGGTACTTATTGTTTCAATTTCTGTTTATTGTAGCCAGCTTTTTTCATTCAAAATATTTGGGAGAAGGACCGAAAAAACAATCAATTAACAACGGCAAATTTCTAGTTTCATTCTGAGGTCACAAAATAAATAACTAAGTTTAAAGATGCGGTAAAATGGTTAATTTTTAATATATTCTGATGAGAACTGTTGCTGTTTTCGTGCTTTGTAGTTTATTATTGGCCAATTATAACCTATTTAAGCTCGGTTGTCGCTACTTGTCCATATAATTTTCTCAGAGTACTATCTCAACAATTTTTAAATATCCAAAGTCAAGTTATGGCTGCTGTATGTCTGGGTGAACAGTTCAAAATCTGTATGTAAATTCTTGAATTTCGTTTCTTAAATCTTAGTCAATGAAAAATTGAAAATTCCTATTATAATGGAAGAAGGTGAGCAATACATTAATGCACAACTCAAAGAAATTATGATTTTTTGTCGTGATGATTTTGATGAAAGAAACATTCTGTTACTTTGGTAGCCTTGAATATCAATTTTGAGAATTAAAAAAATTTTTTAACCCATTTTTATTTTTAGTGACTAAGATTAAAATTAAAAAAACTGAAAAATAAAAAAAAAAAAGATAAGATTTTAAGATAGCGGCCCAGTCATACATAATTTATTTGACATAGCTGAGTCATTCAAAAATTAAGCTATTCAGTTTTTGATAGATCCAATAGATAGATTTATGCATGTTCTATCTTGAAAGTAATACATTTTTAAAGTTTGCGCAAGTTACAAGTTGATGCAACTTTAAAGTTGTAACTTTAAAGGGGAGCCAGAGCGGATTACCAAGGAAGGGACAGAGGTTATGAGGGGAGGTGCAGATGGGTGAGAAGAGGAGAAAACCGGAGAGGGGTGAGACGAGGATAGGGCCGCAGAGGGGAAGAGGAAGAGAAAGAGGGGCCCCTCTCTGGCCATTCCTCGTCCCCACCTTTGTCCTTAGCTCATCTGGCTTTTCCTTCCCCTCCCCACTGGCCAACCTTCGTTTTCCCCTCTGGTTGTCCGTCGTTTCCCTCCTCTGGCTATCCGTATACCCCCCCCCCTACCCCACTGACCGTCCTTCGGGTCTCTGGCCGCCCTTGTATCTTCCCTGGCCCCTCCCTCAGGGCCTCCCCTGGGCCTGGCGGGCCTTCCAGCGCCAGTTTCAGCGCCAAACTTGGCCAATCCTTCAGCTCTCACTCCCAGCGCATTGCCTTTCAGCGCCCTTCCCAGCGCCGGGCCCCAGCGCCGGGCCCTACGCCTGGCCTCCCAGCACCAGGGATCCCAGCGCCGGGCTCCCGGCGCCGGACCTCCCAGCGCCGGGACTCCCAGCGCCGGGCCTCCCAGCGCCGGGCGTCCCAGCGCCAGGGATCTCAGCCTTGAGCCTCCCAGCGCCTGGCCTGCCAGCGCCGGGCCTACCAGCGCCGGGCCTTCCAGCGCCGGGCCTTCCAGCGCCGGGCCTCCCAGCCTGCCGGCCTCTTTAGCGCCAAGCCTCCCAGCGCCGGGTCTCGCCGCGCCGGGCACTCTTCCCAGCGCCTGGCCTCCTAGCGCCGGGCTTCACAGCGCCGGGCCTTCCAGCGTCGGGCCTTCCAGCGCCGGGCCTTACAGCGCCGACCCTTCCAGCGCCGGTCCTTACAGCGCCGACCCTTCCAGCGCCGGTCCTCCCAGCGCCAGTCCTCCCAGCGCCGGGTCTTGCCGCCCCGGGCACTCTTCCCAGCGCCGGGCTTCCTAGCGCCTGGCTTCCCAGCGCCAGGCCTTCCAGCGCCGGGCCTTCCAGCGCCGGGCCCTACAGCGCCGACCATTCCAGCGCCGGTCCTATCAGCGCCGGGCCCATCTCGCCGCGCCCACTCTTTACCGCCGGGCCTTCTCCCGGGCCCAGCGCCGGGCCCTACAGCGCCGACCCTTTCCGCTGGGCCGCCGCGCCCCTTCCAGCGCCTGGCCTTCCAGCGCCTGGCATTCCAGCGCCTTTCAGTGCCTCCCTCCCAGCGCCGGGCCTCCCAGCGCCGGGCGTCCCAGCGCCAAATCTCAGCCTTGCCTCCCAGCGCCGGGCCTCCCTTGTATTTCCGCCGGGCCTACCAGCGCCGGGTCTCCAGCTGGGCCTTCCAGCGCCTCTCCCAGCGCCGGGCCTCCCAGCGCCACCCCTCCCAGCGCCGGGCCCGCCCGCCGGGCCGCTTCCAGCGCCCCTCCCGTCATTTGTTTTCGTCAGCGCCGCTGGCCGTCTACCGCCGGCTTCCAGCGCCGGCCCAGCGCCGACCCTTCGGCGCCGGCCTCCCAGCGCCCCCTTCCGCCGCCCTCCGGCCGCCAGCGCCAGTCCTCCCACCGCCCTCCCGCCGCCCCTCCCTTGTCCCCGCCGGTCCTCATTCGCCCTCCCAGCGCCGGGCCTTCCAGCGCCTGGCCTTCCAGCGCCGGGCCCACCATTCCAGCGCCGGCCTATCAGCGCCAGGCCTCCCGCGCCGGGCCTCGCCGCGCCGGGTTTACCCGCGCCGGGCCTGCTAGCGCCGGGCTTTCCAGCGCCGGGCCTTCCAGCGCCGGGCCTTACAGCGCCGACCCTTTCAACGCTGGGCCTTCCAGCGCCGAGCTTCCCAGCGCCTGGCCTGCCAGCGCCGGGCCTTCCAGCGCCAGGGATCCCAGCGCCAGGGATCCCAGCGCCGGGCCTCCCAGCGCCAGGCCTCCCATCGCCAGGCCTCACAGCGCCGGGCCTTCCTCGCGTATCGCCGAGCCTCTCTCGTCTCCTCGCCGGTCGTCACTCGCCGGGAATCCTAGCGCCGACCTTCCTGCCCCGGGCCTTACAGCGCCGGGCCTTACAGCGCCGGGCCTCTGATCGCCGGGCCTACCAGCGCCATCCCATCGCCGGGCCTCCCAGCGCCGGTCTCCCAGCTCCTGGCCTCTTAGCGCCGGGGATTCTAGCGCCGGGCCTCTTAGCGCGGGGATTCCAGCGCTGGGCCTCCCAGCGCTGGGCCTCCCAGCGCCGGGCCTCCCAGCGCCGGGCCTCCCAGCGCTGGGCCTCCCAGCGCTGGGCCTTTCAGCGCCGGGCCTTTCAGCGCCGGGCCTTTCAGCGCCGGGCCTCCAGCGCCGGGATTCCCAGCGCCGGGCCTCCCAGCGCCAGGCGTCCCAGCACCGGGCCATCCAGCACCGGGCCTCCTCGCGTCTCGCCGAGCCGGGCCGTCTCTTTGCCGGCCTCTTAGCGCCGGGAATCCAAGCGCCGGGAGTCCCAGGGCCAGGTCTTCCTTCCTGCGCCAAGTGTTGCCGCAGCGGGTCGCGCCGGGCCTCCCAGTGCCGAGCCTTCCAGCGCCGGGGATTCCAGCGCCGGGCCTCCCAGCGCCTGGCCTCCCGGCGCTGGGGATCCCAGCGCCGGGCCTCCTAGCGCTGGGCCTCCCAGCGCCAGGCCTCCCAGCGCCGGGCCTCTCTTGCGCCGGGCCTTCCAGCACCGGGCCTTTCAGCGCCGGGCCCCCCAGCGCCGGGCCTTCCAGCGCCTGGCCTCCCGGCGCTGGGGATCCCAGCGCCGGGCCTCCTAGCGCCGGGCCTCCCAGCGCCGGGCCTCCCAGCACCGGGCCTCCCAGCACCAAGCCTCCCTCGCGTCCCGCCGAGCCTCCCTCGTCTCCTCGCTGGGCGTCCCTCGTCTCCGCGCCGGTCCTCCCAAGTCTCTCCGCCGGGCCTCCCAAGTCTCTCCGCTGGGCCTCCCAAGTCTCCCCCGGACCTCTCTCGTCTCACCCGGACCTCTCTTGTCTCACCCGGACCTCCCTCGTTTCCCCCGGACATCCGTCGTCTTCCCCGGTTCTCCGTCGTCTCCCCACAGACCTCCCTTGGCATCCCCGGGACCTCCTCCCTCGGACCTGCCTTGTCTCCCCCTCCCCCCTCTTCCCCCCCCCAGACTTACCTCGTCTCCTTCTGGACCTCCCTCGTCTTTTCTTCAATTTACAGTTTTAAAGTTACTACTTTTTATGTTACGTCTCTAAAGTTACATTTCTAAAGTTGCATCTTTAAAGTTGCACCTTGCACAAACTTATAAAAAAAGATTACTTTTAAGTTACAACATGCATAAATGTCTTTTGGTTTAATCAAAAGCGGAGTTAGCTAATTCATTGATTCATTGATAAATAAATGGTGTGACTGTGCCGCCAACTACTATTATATCTTAATCCATTTATTGTTAACCTAATCTAAGTCACTAAAAATGATGGGAAAGGCAAAAACTTTTTTTGCATCACGACAAAAAATTGTATGATGGGAAAGACAAAGACGAAATTGTTGGCCAGATTTTTTAGCATCACGACAAAAAATGATTTAATTACCCCCATTAAAAAGATTTACAAAAGTTTTACATTTTTATGAGGTGTAAAAACGCTGTTAAATGGCCAATCGTATTCCATTTTTATTTTTGTTATACTTTTCAGAACTTTCGATAGTCATCTAAGGCTACGAAAAGAACAAAATATTTCATCTTTCACCCAAATCGGTTAAACATTGATGTTTTTTAAACTTAGGAATCAATTTGAAATCATAATTTGTTATGTGTTGTGCAGCAAATTCCGAGTGTGCTCAACCCCTCCGCCTACCCCCTACCCTCCCCTCGTCCTTCCTCTCTTTTCTCCCATTAAAGGAATACACTTTAAACAATTTTCGTTGACTAAGATTTAAGAAACGAAGTTTAAGAATATACGTAAAGATTTTAAACTTTTAAGCAAAATCAGCCATAATTTTACTTTGGAAATTTAAAACTTTTGAGATGGTATTTACTCTGTTAAAGTATATGGAAACGTAGCAACAATCCGGCAAAGTTTCAACTTTAAAGTTGTATCTTTAAACTTGTAACTTCCACAAACTTACAAAAAATATTTATATATTACAAATTCAAGTTACAACATGCATAAATTTGTT
>JAIGNY010003474.1:282500-352500 GCA_020152595.1 Chiridota heheva
GATGCTAGTAAAAGGGATTTCAAAATATCAACCTGTAGGTAATTATCTAATCACAAGGCATTAACTAGTTACGAATTAATATGCGCTCTGGAAAATGCGCTTTTTTTCTGCCGCCAAATGGTAATATTCAGTGCGTATGGCGACACATGCAAAAATACCCTGCAAGCCTTTTCCCACGCAGGGCATATTTTTTTTCCTGTCCAATCATCGGCCATAAATTGCTGACGAAACAATCTATGTCGTTCGAAATACGTGTTTCTTATATCTGATATGCGCCGCATATAGTGCTTATATCGTGCGTTTTCAACGTCGCGTGCAATACCTCTACAAAGTGGTAGTAGCGCTAAATAACGCAGATCTTGCATACAACTTTTACATTAATTACTTCGAAAAGTTCAACTCTGCATGTGCAGAACAGAAATGAGAGTTCAAAGTGCGCACGCATATTCTATTACGTAACATCGTTATGTAGCATTGGAAATTCATGGAAACGTGAGTAAACAAAAAAGATCAGAACGGAAGAAATGTGACTAACAGACAGACGTTAAATTTTCTTTCTCTCTCTATTTTCCCCCTTTTCTTATGCAATGGACCACTTGAAGTCATTTGTTTTGGAATATTTTACCCATGGAGAAATTTTTTCAGCGGGAAAAGGGATTTTCTGCACACTGCTACAACAGTAAGTAGAATAAAGTTCATTATATTATCTACAATCATGGTCAACAGTCTTGACCCCCCCTTTTCCCCCCCCTCGTACCCCGTTTCAATGTTAGAAAATGACTTTAGCCTGCAAGTTTTAGCATTCACTTTCAATATTGAAGTGGGGTACAAGGGGTAAAAAAAAAAGGCTAAAATATTTGTATCCATGATTGTAGGCCTATCGAGTTTTCCAAACCTTTTACCAATAGGTAGATGAATGCAAGAGACTCATGGGAGGGAGGGTGGGGGAGGGGGAGGGGCTGACCGCTAATAATTGTTGCGACAATTTCATCATCTACAGGTCTTGGAGATGGTTTGGAATATCTTTTATTGTTATATAATTAAGCGGATAATTAGGTTCCCCTTTCGTCTTTCGTTAAAGATGTCAGGGGTAAGAAAGATCAAAGTTCATCAGCTAAAATGGACAGCAACACCCATCCAACGTGGATGAAATTGCTGTCTGATTTTCATAAACACGTGTGCCGGGGGGACGGGGAACAGTTTTCTGAAAATTAATCTTACTGACTAACAAAAACTCTTTAAAATATAGTTTTACCCCGTAATTTAAGCATTTTTAATATGTTAAGAATCAGTAAAGTAGGTTTGGAGTCTCAATGATTCACTGATACCCTGACAACGAACAATAATAATACGACCGTTGCGTAAGTTTAAAGTCAAAAGGCGAAAGTATTTTGTTTTCGCGTAGAGATGATGGAATGCATTATCAGGGAGTAGCTTTCATGTTATCAAAGAAAGCTGAACAGACATTATTAGAATGAAAACTTATAAATGTGAGGTTGATTTACGCAAGGTTTTTCTCAAAGTATATTAAATTGTCCAATCATTCAAGTTTATGCTCCTACAAATGAGGCAACGGATAAAGACAAGAAAGCTTTTTATGATCAGTTACAAGCCCTGATAGATGGAGTTCCAAAGCATGACCTATTAATCATAATGGGCGACGTGAATGCCAAAGATGGATGTAATAATGATAATTATGATAATTTTATTAAAGGCATGGCATTGGTGAAAGAAATGCTAATGTTAAAAGGCTTTGACTTCTGTGGTATCAACAATTTAGTGGTGACTGGTACAATTTTTCCACATAAACTCATTCATAAGCAGACCTGGACTTTCCCAGGAGGGAGAAAAAGAACCAAATTGATCATATGCTTGCAACAAAGCAACACAGAACCTCCATATTAGACACAAGAGTGATGAAAGGGGCTGATATCTCAAGTGATCACCACTTGATACGGACCAGGATCCGATTGAAACTGAAAGGAAAGATATGTCGACCCAAGTATGACACCATCAAGTTACAGCAATCAGAGAAGAGTTTTCGGTTGAACTACGAAATAGATATGAAGTTTTACAAGGCTACTGTGGTGAGGCTGAAGTACCTGATAACACTGAAGAAGTTGAGAGTAAGTGGCAGGCATTTAAAGAGGTATACAATGGGTCTGCTAAAAATGTCCTTGGGTACAAAAAGAAAAGCCAAAAGCCATGGATCTGCAAAGAAAGTTGGAAATGTGTTGAAGAGAGAAAACAGCTGAAGTTAAGATTGAGAATGCCAAGTCAATCATAATTAAAGATATCATCAGAGTTAAGTATGCTGAAAAAGACAAAGATGTGACGAAACGTTTAAGGAGAGATAAAAGAAAGTGGGTTGACGACCTTGCTACATCTGCAGAGGACTGAGCAGCTAGTAATGGCAGAATGAGAGAGCTTTACAAGAAAACCAAAACAATTTGCAATGAAAGGACTAAGGTTGGGAGTGCTATAAGAGACAAGGACGGGAATCTATTAACGGATGAAAAGAAAAAAGAAAGAGGTGGAAAGCCTATTTCAAGGAGATACTGAATGGACCAGATCCTGTTTTCCTGTTCCTAACATAACATGTGACCATAGAATAGACAAAATCAGTACCAGTTATATTACAAAAGTGAAATAAAAGAGGCATTGATGAAGCTAAAGACTAACAAAGCTGCAGGCAAGGATAATATAACTACCGAGTTGTTAAAAGCTGATATATGCACATCAGTTATATAATATGGCTTGAAGAGCTGTTCAGAATTGTATGGGGAAAAGGAGTTATACCAAAATCATGGAAGCAAGGACTGATAACAAAAATACCTAAGAAAGGCAATACTACTGTATGCGATAACTGGCGCGGAATAACCTTAACATCCATACCAAGCAAAATATTTGGAAGAGTTTTAATCGACAGAATTAGAAACGGTATTGACAGTAAAATGAGAGATAAACAGGCTGGATTTAAAAGAGGATGGAGTACCTCTGAGCCACTGTTCATCCTGCGCAACATTCTAGCACAGGTGGCTGAATGGCAGTCAACCATATATATCGCCTTTGTTGACGTCGAGAAGGCGTTTGACTCAGTGCACAGAGAAAGCCTCTGGAAAATAATGGCAGCCTATTGTATTCCACAAAAGATGATATGTTTAGATTAAAACGTTATATGAAGACATTGAATGTGCAGTTATAGATGGTGTGGAATCTGAATGGTTTCAAGTCAAAAGTGCTGTAAAGCAAGGTGATGTAATGTCAGGGTTTCTTTTTCTGATGGTGGTAGACTGGGTGATGAGAAAAAGCGACTGATAATAACACGAATGGAATTAGATGGAAGTTCATGTCAACCGTTGTGGACTTAGATTTTGCTGATAATATCGCTCTACTTTCATCTACATATCAACACATGCAAACCAAAATGACCAGGCTCAATCAGTATGCTGCACAAACTGGGCTAAGAATTAATAAGGATAAAACATAGCTCATGAAAGTTAACAGCAAATGTGCAAGCAAAGTTTATATCGATAACCAACAATTAAATGAAATAAACAAGCTTAGGTACCTTGGTGCAACAGTAAGCTTACAAGGTGGTGGCGAGAGAAATATCCTAAACAGAATCTCTAAAGCAAGAGTAGCATTTATGAAGTTAAATAAGATATGGAACTCATGAAGCCAATGCTCAATATATACAAAACTCTCTTGTTGGGTCTGTATTCTTGTATGGTTGCGAGACATGGAGAGTTAATGTAGCAGATAATAAAAAGTTGGATACATTTATGTTTAAATGTTACAGGAGAGTTTTGAAGATCAGATGGCCATATGTAATATCTAATGATGAAATACTGAGAATCACTAAACATGACAAAATCAGCACTAAAGAAGGTTGAGGTAGATTGGTCATGTGATGCGCATGCTCACTATTAAGCACTGTGTGGCAGCTATGACATGGAAACCAGAGGGGAGAATGAAAGTTGGTTGTCCTAAAACGACCTGCAGAAGAATGGTTGAGAAGGAGAGGAATGTGATGGGATGTAGCTCGTGGACAGAAGCCAGATAAGTTGCAAATAACAGAGTCTAGTGGAAAGAGAGCACTGCAGCCTTATGGGCCAGGGGGCCTGAAGAGACTAGGTGAGGTGAGGTCAAAAGACAGACTAAATTACTCCAATCAGGGGCTCCATAAACATAACTGTGAAGTTAGGCGGCAGACAACTTATTCTTTAACAGCTTATTGGAATTAGAGATAAATTCTTTAATCAGTATAGTTGTTTCCTTGTGATCAGGTCATACTCTGTGATTTACTGCGACGGGGGTTAAGTGGAAGCTTCAAAATATTGCCTCTATCAGGCAGTCAGGAGGGATTTAATATCAAATGTATTTTTTTTGTATGTGACCGAAGTTAATACCCTCCTCCTTCCCCCACCTCTCGCTTCTTCTCCCTTAACATGTTCTTTGAACAAATCGCAGTTGGTCCCGTCATCGCGCCTAAGTCTCACTGACTCGCCATCCTTTCCACCTTCCCACCGCGGCACACACACGTTTCCAGTCCTAGCTACGGCACTAATGATGATAAAGAAAATTATATACAGGCTGAAGAAAAATCCTTCATAGAAAACGTAACTTATTTTCAATTGGACGGCCCGACAGCCTATTGGCATCAAATATACTGATATACTACAGTCAAATTTTGTATTTGGTTCTGAAGAATCTTAGCGATTCCGTGAATGACGTCCCCACAATTTATAAAGATGAAATGTCAAGTCATGCACAAAAAAAGATGAAAATATAATTGATATTATAAAAGTGTTGCACTGATTTCTACATGCACTGATTTCCGTCAGGAAATGTTTCTTTTTTTTACAGGATTTAAAAGCGCGTAGGGTAGAAAATACACCGCGCACTGCGTAAGTAGCCACCCACTCACGAGTCAGGGATTAGAAACGAAACAAGAAATACGTTTCCAGATATACACGCATGTTTGATTTTACTTCCGGAAACTTTTCGCCTCTGACCCCTTCTACTTACCAGCGTAAATGAGGTCACAAGCAAAATACGCGTATCACATTCTTGATACTCTTACTTATTCTGCTAGTTTGTCCAGGTAACGTAGAAACGCTTATAAAATAGCCTCGAAAGCGTGTTTTTCTTTTTTTGAAATGAAGGATTGCGCGCTTTGTATTTATCACACTTTTTCTTCGTTAATGCCCATTTGTGAGTCAAGCCGCGGTGCATACACACGATAGAAAGCTAGTAAAAGGGATTTGAAAATACTCAACCTGTAGATGATTATCCAATCACAAGTCAGGAACTAGTTACGAAACAATCTGTGCTCTGTGAAATGCGCTTTTCTTTTTCTGCCAAATAGTGGTATTCAGTGCGTATGGCGACACATGCAGAAATACCTACCAGCTTTTCCCCACGCACAACTATTTTTTTTCTGTCCAATCATTGACCATAATTTACAGACTAAACAATCCATGTCGTTTGAAGTACGTGTGTATCTTAGGTCTGATTTGCGCCGCATATAGTGCTTATATCGTGCGTTTTCAACGTCGCGTGCAATAACTCTACAAAAGTGGTAGTAGCGCTAAATAACGCAGATGATGCTGCATACAATTTTTACACTGATTACTTCGAAAAGTTCAACTCTACATGTGCAGTGCAGAAATGCGCGTATAAAGTGCGCACGCATATTCTAAAACGTAACATGCAGTATTGGAACTTCACGGAAACGTGAGTAAATAAAAAAGAACAGAACAGAAAAAATGTGATTAACAGACAAACGTTAAAAAAAATTCTCTCTCTATTTTCCCCTTTCCTTCCACAATGGACCACATGAAGTAAATTGTTTTGAATATTTTATCCATGGAGAAGATTTTTGAAGTGGGAAAAGTGATTTTCTGCACACTGTTACAATAGTAAGTAGAATAAAGTTTACTGTATTATCTAGGCTTACATCGAGTTTTCCAAGCCCTTTATCATAGGTAGGTGAATGCAAGAGACTCAGGAGGGGTGCGGGGGGGGAACCGCTGATAATTGTGGGGCATTTTCATCATCTGCATGGCTTGGAGATGATTTAGAATATTCTTTGTTATATAATTAAGCGGATAATTAAGTTTCTCTTTTGTTGAAAGACGTCAGGGGTAAGAAAGATCCAAGTTCTTTAGAATAGCAACACCCATCCAACATGGATGAATTTCATGTCTAATTTTCATAAACACGTGTGACGGGGCAGGAGGGGCACAGGTGTCTGCAAACTAATCGTACTGACTAACAAAAACTTTTTGAAATATAGTTTTACCCCCAAAATTTGAGCATTTTTAATATTTTAAGATTCAGTAAAATACGTTTCGAGTCTCAAATTTTCACTGATATCCTGACAACGGACAACAATAATACGACCCTTGCGTAAATTTAGAGTCTTAGGTCAAAAGGCAGACTAAAATATTCTAATTAGGAGGCTCCAAAAACTTAAGTGTAAAGTTAGGCACCAGACAACTTATTTTTTAACAGCTTATTAGGTTTAGATATAAATTCTTCAATCAGTAAAGTTGTTTCCTCGTAAACTACCGGTGATACTCAGGTCATACTCTGTGACCTACTGCGACGGGGGTTAAGTGGAGGCTTCAAAATATTGTTTGACTCCTGTATCAGGCACTTAGGAGGGATTCAGTATAAAACGTATTTTTTTGGTATGTGACCGAGGTCAGTAACCTCCCCCTTCCCTCAATATTCTCTTTGTCTAAATCGCAGCTGGTCCCCGTCTTCGCGTCCAAATCTCACTGACTCACCCTCCTTTCCACCATCCCACGGTACTGATGATGATAGATAAAGATATATACAAACTGAAGACAATTTGAAACCAAAACTGCAATGCAGGAGATATCCAAGTAAAGCTTACAGTGTCTCAACTTCTACAGTATAATGTACCAAGTGAGTCGTCGTCAGGGATCACCACATTCCTATCGCCACAACATAGACCGTACCCCCCCTCCTCTTCTACCTATCTATGTAAGACTCCTCATTCATGCCAAAACCCGTAAGCGTGGACTCATAGACAAAACGCATGATATTGGTTTGTCTGTAGCATATGGCAGAGTGTTATCCATTTTAAAGGATTTAGGAAACAACATATGTGCCAGGTTTGAAGCAGAGTATGTTGTGTGTCCAGGAAACATTCGTTTTGGCCTCTTCACCACAATGCGCTAGACAATATTGATCACAACCACTATTTGGCGGCAAAAAACGCATTTTGCAGAGCACAGATTGTTTCGTAACTTCTTCCTGACTTGTGATTGGATAATTACCTACAGGTTGAGTATTTCAAAATCCATTTTACTAGCTTCCTATCGTGTGTATTGTGACGCCCGAATTTTGTCACAAGGTTTTACCCCGTAGTAGTTCGATTGTGATCGAGCTTTTGTTGTGTGTATGTCCACACATTTTGTCGGGGTTATAACCCCGAGTGTAGGTTGACCTGCTTTGGCATTCTTAGGCAGTTCAATAAGTTTTTAGCCAATGCTTTACCGGCACATATCTATTTACGCGGGAAGCTAGGTTTTTTATTGTGTACATCATGCTAATCTCTCTTTTGTTTCTTTTATTACAGGGTTTGTTGCTGCTTGTGCCCTGTGTTATCCGTCATACCTAGCATACTTTGGATGTTTGTTAGAGTTTTCATGTAGAGCAATTTAAGTTGATTAAGACACTCATTATTCTGGTTTCGTGTGGTTTAGGTTTCGTTAAGTAAGTGGTGAATATATTCACTACATATCATGTATTTTATAGGAGTTTGATAGCTAAAGGAAGTGATTTACCAGCGAGGAAAGGTATTATGTTGTCAGCCGGTACAGGTCTGTAGTATATTTATTTCTATGTGTTAGTGAGTCGAGCACCAATTTACAGGGCGCATTTAAAGTGGTATGTTCCCTAAAATTTCTTGTAATTGACCCTTATTTTTACGGACTGTTTGTGGGTTTTTTTTATATTAGTAAGGGGTTGTTTGGAAGAGCGACTTTTCATGGCTCTTCGGGGGGTTGGGGTGTAGTTTGTCAGTATTTGAAAAAGGGTGGGGTCATGATATAGGTTAGACTGTTGAGCGGTCATTTATTAAGCGCCCTGGGGGTGGTGCTCGGTTTCGTTAACGCCGGCTGTACCTCACTCGCTTGGTATGTATGTAGTTCTGTTATATTTAGTTAAGTTAATTTATAAACGTGTTGGGTGCTAAATATTGTTTTACGAGTGATGCTTCCTCGTACTGTTGACACCGTTTCGTTTGTTTGCGTACAATTTCCAAGTACGCACACGCGCATCATATATGCGCGGCCGTTTAAACCTGGTAGTGAATCTGGGTTATATTCAATTGTTCATTATTTAAGTTAAAGTAATTTAAGTTTAAGTTTGTAAGTCCATGCAAGATGTGTACCATGTTAGTTGTTATGTTTATTCTAAGAGAATAATCAGTTTATTCAGTTATGAAAGATTATATATAGACATGGATTTTGTCAACTGTTTAATACTGCCTTCATTTGTATTCAGTAATTCTAAGTGTGTCGTCTCATTTAGTTTAGGGGCTGTCGCCTAGGTCCCTTGCCCCCAGGGAATTTTACCTTGTTATCTTGGTTTTCAGCTGAGTTTGAATATCTAGTACTTATATTTCGGAGCTTATTTCTTAGGCTCTGCTCTGACAGTCTGATATCGAGTGGCCTCCAGCTGCTCAATTACTCATGCCACCGCTCGGTCGTGAGAGTCGTTGGTTCTTCGCCCTGGAGCGTTACAGTATGCACCGCGACTTGACGCACAAAACTGGCATTAACGAAGAAAAAGTGTGATAAATACTATGCGCGCAATTCTTTATTTTCAAATCAGAAAGACGCTTTCGAGGCTATTTTATAAGCGCTTGTACGTAAACTGGACAAACTAACAGAATAAGTATTTACCACGACTTTATGGAAAATCAAGACGTTTGAGTGCGCCTCTTGAGCTTATCCATAACGCAGCGGTCTTTTAACCGGTATGGGCGAGGATTTTTAAGTATGCGATACGCGTATGGACCTTTTGCGTGTGACCTCATTTATGCTGTGAACTTATCCCTGAAGTAAGTAGAGGGGGCCAGATAGGAAAAATTTCCGGAAGTAAAATCAAACATGCGTGTATATCTGGAAACATACTTATTGTTTCGTTTCTAATCCCTGACTCGTGGGTGGATAGCTACTTAGGCAGTGCGCGGTGCATTTTCTACCTTACGCGCTTTTAAATCCTGTGAAAGAACATATCCTGTCAGAAATCAGTGCATAGAGAAATCAGTGCAACACTTTCATAATACCAATTTTTTTTTTTATTTCATCTATTGTGGTGCATGACTTGACATTTTCATTTTTATAAATTGTAATGACGTCATTGACGGAATCACAAAGATTCTTCAGAACCAAATACAAAATTTGACTGTAGTATATCAGTATATTCGATGACAATGGGCTGTTGGGCGGTCCAATTAAAAGAAATGTAACGTTATCAATGTAGGATTTTTCTTCAGTTTGTATATATGTTTCTATATCATCATCAGTGCCGTAGCCAGGACTGGAAACGTGTGAGTGACGGGGTGGGATGGTAGAAAGGAGGGTGATGAATCAGTGAGATTTGGACGAGCTGGCGGAAACCAACTGCAATTTGGACAAAGAGCATGTTCAGGGGTAAGCTCGGTCACATGCAGAGAAATACATTTGATATTGAATTCCTCCTGACTGCCTGATACATGAGTCAAACAATATCTTGTAACTTCCACTTAACCCCTGCCGTTGTAGGTCACGGAGTATGATCTGAAATTTACCGGCAGATCACGAGGAAACAAGTTTACTGAATGAAGAATGTATCTCTTTATCCAATAAGCTGTTAAAGATGTCCGCTGCCTAACTTCACACTTAGTTTTTGGAGCCTCCTAATCAGCTAATTAGAACATTTTAGTCTGCCTTTTGACCTAAGACTCTAAATTTACGCAATGGTCGTATCATTGTTGTCCGTTGTCAGGGTATCAGTGACCCTTTGAGACTCTAAACATACTTTACTGAATCTTAACATATTAAAAATGCTCAGATTTTGGGGTAAAACTATATTTTAAAGAGTTTTTGTTAGTCAGTAAGATTAATTTGCAGAAAAAACTGTGCCCCTCCCTGTCCCGTCACACGTGTCTATGATAATTAGACATGAAATTCATCCATGTTGGATGGGTGTTGCTATTCATTTTAGCTGATAAATGTGGATCTTTCTTAATCCTGACGTCTTTCAACAAAAGACGAAAGAGGAACCTAATTATCTACTTAATTATATAACAAAGAATATTTTAAATCATCTCCAAGCCATGTAGATGATGAAATTGCCGGCACAATTATTAGCGTTCCCCCTTTCCTCACCCCAACGAGTCTCGTGCATTCACCTACCTATGGTAAAAGGTTTGGAAAACTCGATGTAGGCCTAGATAATACAATGAACTTTATTCTACTTTTTGTAACAGTGTGCAGAAAATCACTTTTCCCACTTCAAAATCTTCTCCATGGATAAGATATCCCGAACAAATTACTTCAAGTGGTCCACTGTGGGAGGAAAGGGGGAAATTAAGAGAGAAAGAAAATCTAACGTTTGTCTGTTAATCACATTTCTTCTGTCCTGATCTTTTTTGTTTACTCACGTTTCCATAGAGTTCCAATGCTACATGTTACGTTTTAGAATATGCGTGCGCACTTTATACGCGCATTTCTGCTCTGCACATGCAGAGTTATTTTTTTTGAAGTAATCAGTGTAAAAGTTGTATGCAGCATCATCTGCGTCATTTAGCGCTACTACCACTTTTGTAGAGGTATTGCACACGACGTTGAAAACGCACGATATAAGCACCATATGCGGCGCAAATCAGATCTAAGATAAATACGTACTTCGAACGACATGGATTGTTTAGTCTGTAAATTATGGCCGATGATTGGACAGGAAAAATAAACCGTGCGTGGGAAAAATTTTGTAGGTATTTTTGCATGTGTCGCCATACGCACTGCATACCACTATTTGGCGGGAAAAGAAAAGCGCATTTCACAGAGCGCAGATTGTTTTGTATCTAGTTCCTGACTTGTGATTGGATAATTATCTACAGGTTGAGTATTTCTAAATCCCTTTTACTAGCTTCCTATTGTGTGTATGCACCGCGGCTTGACTCACAAATGGGCACTAACGAAGAAAAAGTGTGATAAATACAAAGCACGCAATTCTTTATTTTCAGACAAAAAAAAAAAAAACACGCTTTCGAGGCTATTTTATATGCGTTTCTACGTTAGCTGGACAAACTAACAGAATTAGTATTTTACATGACTTTATGGAGAATCAAGACGTTTGAGTGCGCCTCTTGAGCTAAAAAAAACACGCTTTCGAGGCTATTTTATATGCGTTTCTACGTTAGCTGGACAAACTAACAGAATTAGTATTTTACATGACTTTATGGAGAATCAAGACGTTTGAGTGCGCCTCTTGAGCTTATCCATCACGCAGCGGTCTTTTGACCGGTTTGCGCGGGGAGTTTCAAGTATGCGGTACGCGTATGGACTTTTTGCGTGTGACCTTATTTATGTTGTGAAGTTACCCCTGAAGTAAGTAGAGGGGGCCAGAGGGGAATAGTTTCCGGAAGTAAAATCAAACATGCGTGTATATCTGGAAACGTACTTCTTGTTTCGTTTATAATCCCTGGCTAGTGAGTGGATGGCTACTTACGCAGTGCGCGGTGCATTTTCTACCTTACGCGCTGTGAAAGAACATATTCTGACAGAAATCAGTGCATGTAGAAATCAGTGCAACACTTTCATAATACCAATTATATTTTAAATTTTATCTTTTGTGGTGCATGACTTGACATTTTCATCTTTTATAAATTGTAATGACGTTATTCACGGAATCACTAAGATTCTTCAGAACCAAAAACAAAATTTGACTGACATTCGATGACATTGGGCTGTTGGGCCGTCCAATTGAAAAGAAGTTACGTTATCTATGTAGGACTTTTCAGTTTGTATATATCTTTAACTATCATCATCAGTACCGCAGGAAGGACTGAAAACGTGCGTGTGGCAAGGTGGGATGATGGAAAGGAGGGTGAATCAGTGAGATTTGGATGCGATGACGGGGACCAACTGCGATTTGGACAAAGATAATATTAAGAGGGGTAATAACCCCAGTCACATACAAGGAAATGCATTTTATACTGAATCCCTCCTGATCGAGGAGTCAATCAAGATTTTGAAGCTTCAACTCAACTCCCGCCGCAGTTGGTCACGGAGTATTACCTGAAAATCACCGGCAGATGACAAGGAAACAAATTTACTGATTGAAGAATTTATCTTTAATTCCAATAAGCTGTTAAAGAATAAGATGTCTGCTGCCTAACATCACACTTAAGTTTTTGGAGCATCCTAATTAGAGTATTTTAGTCTGCCTGTAAATTTACGAAACGGTCGTATTATTGTTGTTCGTTGTCAGGGTATCAGTAAACCTTTGAGACTCGAAACGTACTTTACTGAATCATTATGATAAAAATGCTCAAATTTTGGGGTAAAACTATATTTTATAGAGTTTTTGTTAGTCAGTAAGATTAATTTGCAGAAACAACTGTGCCCCTCCCTGCTCTGTCACACGTGTTTATGAAAAAATTAGACATTAAATTTATCCATGTTGGATGGGTCTTGCTATTCATTTAGCTAATGAACTTGGATCTTTCCTTCCCCTGAAGTCTTTCAACAAAAGACGAAAGAGGAACCTAATTATCCGCTTAATTATATAACAAAGAATATTTCAAATCGTCTCCAAGCCATGTAGATGATGAAATTGCCGGCACAATTATTAGCGGTCTACCCCCCCCCCCTCCCCCACTTCCTTTCTCCCTGAGTCTCTCGCATTCATCTACCTATGGTAAAAGGTTTGGAAAACTCGATATTGGCCTACATAATACAATTAACTTTATTCTACTTACAGTTGTAACAGTGTGCAAAAAATCACTTTTCCCACTTCAAAAATTTTCTCCATGGATAAATATCCAAAACAAATTACTTCATGTAGTCCACTGTGGAAGGAAAGGGGAAAATAGAGAGAAAGAAAATTTAACGTTTGTCTGTTAATCACATTCCTTCTGTTCTGTTCTTTTTTGTTTACTCACGTTTCCATGAAGTTCCAATACTACATGTTACGTTTCAGAATATGCGTGCGCACTTTATACGCGCATTTCTGCTCTGCACATGCAGAGTTGAACTTTTCAAAGTAATCAGTGTAAAAATACAGCATCATCTGCGTTATTTAGCGCTACTACCACTTTTGCACGCGACGTTGAAAACGCACGATATAAGCACTGTATGCGGCGCATATCAGACCTAAGATACACACGTACTTCGCACGACATGGATTGTTTCGTCAGCAATTTATGGCCGATGATTGGACAGGGAAAAAATATGCCCTGCGTGGGGAAAAGCTTGCAGGGTGTTTTTGCATGTGTCGCCATACGCACTGAATACCACCATTTGGCGGCAGAAAAGAAGCGCATTTTCCAGAGCGCATATTATTTCGTAACTATTTAATGCCTTGTTATTAGATAATTACCTACAGGTTGATATTTTAAAATCCCTTTTACTAGCCGCAGCTGGACGCTCAAAGGGCATTAACGAAGAAAAAGTGTGATAAATACAAAGCGCGCGTTATTTTTATTTTCAGAAAAAAGGAAACGCTTTCGAGTCTATTTTATACCCGCCTGTATGCAAGTTCGACAAACTAACAGAACAAGTATTTGAAATCTGTGCGTAGCCAGGACTGGAAACGTGTGTGTGACCGGGTGGGATGGTGGAAAGGAGGGTGAGTCAGTAGATTTGGATGCGATGACGGGGACCAACTGCAATTTGTACCAAGAGCATGTTGAGAGGAGGGGGAGGGGGGGGGTGGGGGTAATAACCCCGGTCACATACAAAGAAATACCTTTTATATTGAATCCCTCCTGACCACCTGATCGAGGAGTCAATCAACATTTGAAGCTTCCACTTAACCTCCGCCGCAGTAGGTCACGGAGTATTACCTGAAAATCATTGGCAGATCACGAGGAAACAAGTTTACTGATTGAAGAATTTATCTTTAATTCCAATTAGGAATAAGTTGTATGCTGCCTAACTTCACACCTAAGTTTTTAGAACCTTCTGTTGAACTAAAATTCTAAGTATACACATCGGTCGTATAGTATTGTTGTCTGTTGTCAGGGTATCAGTGAACCTTTGAGACTCGAAACGTACTTTACTGAATCTTATCATATTAAAAATGCTCAAATTACGGGGTAAAACTATATTTTAAAGAGATTTTGTTAGTCAGTGATATCAATTTGCAGAAAACTGCCCCTCCTGCCACGACACACGTGTTTATGAAAATAATTTCATCCATGTTGGATGGTAGTGATATATCATCTCCCGCTGTATGCCGTACATGCTACGCACTACATGCAATACAGAGTAAGATTCCGTCCTCATCTTTTTTAACGTGAAAATCACCTCAGACGTAAAATCGCGACTACACCATCTATTTACGTCACCTGTTACACTGTAATATCTGTACTTACGACACAAAAATATATAGTTAACTTCTCCTGTTATTCATGTAAGTAATTACATCGGTAATCCTAAAATGATTAAAAATAGGTAAAAATGTAAGCCAACATTGTACACTCCTTTAAACTGTTCAACCGTACGCACCTGAAACTTTTTTATTTTTTTGGGGTGCACAACACCGATGCGCGTACTAAGAAATAGAGCGCCAGCGAACTAAACGCACGTGCCGCCGCGGCCGCGCCGGTGCACGGCATGATTTTTATAAGGCCACAGATGGCACTGCAGTTATTTTTTTTTTTTTATCAAAATGGATTAATAATAAATACCTGTTTGTTGATGAGTAGTTTTTTCGAGCAGTATTTCTGAATAACGTTTAATCTAGAAGGAATAGGACAGTTAGATCTGAAGATAAGGACACTTTTGCAAGAAAGTGTTTGGGGTATGTAATATGTTAGAACTGCAATGTATATCATGAAAGGTCCCAACAAGTTTGCTGTTGTTTAACGAAGAGTCCTGGTTCCTCTGTTACGCGATTTTGGAAGAAAAATTTAGGGACAGTTTTTTAATATCTTCGCCGAACCAGGGGAAGGCCCGTAGCAAGGAAATTCAAAGGGTGGTCCGTTTTTCGTATGACAGGACAACAAACATTGAAATTCCAGATGCTTATTATTCTTTTAGATTTCAAAAGGGCACTTTCTTAACAAAAGGGGGTTTGTTTGTTCTAACAATTTTCCCCAAACCATCTGCAAGCCATGTAGATGATGAAATTTCCGGCACAATTATTAGCGGTCTAGCTTCCTATCGTATGTATGCACCGCGACTTGACGCACAAACGGGCATTAAAAAAAAAAAAAAAGGGATGGATACAAAGCGCGCAATTCTTCATTTCCAGATAAGAAAGACACGCTTTCGAAGCTATTTTATAAGCGCTTTTACGTAAACTCGACAAACTAACAGAATAAGTATTTGACATGACTTTATGGAGAATCAAGACGTTTGAGTGCGCCTCTTGAACTTATCCATCACGCAGCGGTCTTTTAACCGGTTTGCGCGAAGAGTTTCGAGTATGCGATGCGCGTATGGTTCTTTTGCGTGTGTTTTTTTAACGTCCTGATTAGTCTTGAAATAGACACAACGCCATCTACAATTCATTGCATTCAGTTGATCTGAAGATTAGTTTGACTTCATACAGGATTTATTGAGTTAAACAGAAGGAAAGCTATGACATACACACTCAATTTCCTTAATAACGTAGGCAGTGTTAGTACTCAACTGCAAACTCTTCCTCCTTGGTCAGGAGTTCTTACATGTCTTAGTAGCATGTACACATGTCATGTCTGGTGGTTTTTCACATAATTCAAAATTACAACAATTCCTATTGACAGAAAAAAAAGGCATAAGGTTTATCAATTTAGATGGTTTTGGCTTCCCTTTTTCCATGCGCAGCATTTCTTAACATTTAGCAAAAAGCAACATCAAGTAAACTGATAATGTTCTTGCATCCGCAGATGAACCCCATTTAAGTCATCAAAATCCGTTAAAAGTTGACCATTTTACAGCATTTAAATTTTAAAACCTTATTATATAATGAACGGCAAAAAGTATCATCAAAATTGGTTAAAAGTTGACCATTTTACAGCATTTTGAATTTTAATACCCTATTATATAATGAACGGCAAAAGGTATCATCAAAATTGGTTAAAAGTTGACCATTTTACAGCATTTAAATTTTAATACCTTATTACATAATGAAGGGCAAAAGGTATCATCAAAATCGGTTAAAAGTTGACCATTTTACAGCATTTTGAATTTTAATATCTTATAATATAATGAACGGCAAAAGGTATCATCAAAATTGGATAACAGTTGACCATTTTACCGCATTTTGAATCATAATACCTTATTACGTACAGTCAGGGAGAATCCTGGACTTTTGTTTTAATAAGAAAATACACCAAAACTTGGAGCTTCGTATTTATTAAGATCCATGGAGGCCGCTATATTAACTTGTAATAACGTTATATCAATGGGATTTTTACTAAGAGAACGGTAGTATTTGTGTAATGTAACGTATGATGCATGTACACGGTATCAGCAAAGCAACACAGAACTCATGTGTCGAGAGGGCTGTTCAAAAGGTTAACGACCTGTCAACGGAAGTCTTTTGTTATTTTATCGCGAAGTCCACGATAAAATTGAAAAATCAAATCTAATAAAGATTCAATTGATATCGTGTATTCCTTTCGAAAATACCCCCGCCCCCGCGTTGTATTTATTATTGCACCAAAAGTCCAGGATTCGTCTCTACTGATATAATGAACGGTAAAAGGTATCATCAAAATCGCTTAAAAGTGACCATTTTACAGTATTTTTTATTTTTTTATTTTAATACCTTATTATATAATGAACCGCAAAAGTATCATCAAAATCGCTTAAAGGCTGACCATTCTACGGCCTTTTGAATTGTAATATCTTAAAATATAATGAACGGCAAAAGGTATCATCAAAATCGGTTATAAGTTGACCATTTTACCGCATTTTGAATTTTAATATCTTATTATATATGGAATGAGGGGTAAATTCTATGAGATACAATGTATAGTAATATTGAGTCATGTGTGAAGACAAAGGACGGTCTTACCCCCAAATTTGATTGTGCGAGAGATCTAAGACAAGGTTGTAATCTATCCCCGTACTTATTTTTACTTTATATTGATGATATTGAAGAGCGATTGAAGTCCACAAACACCCAAGAAATTCTCATAAATTACAATAATATATGTTGTCTTCTTTATGCAGATGACCTCGTCTTTTTTTCAGAAATGTTTATTCCTTGCACAGTTTACTGAATGTTTTCCAAGAATATTGTGAAGAGAATGATTTGACTGTAAACTCAAATAAAACAAAGGTAATGGTTTTAAGAAAGGGTGGACACATTGCAAGAAGTAAACGTTTTTGTTTGAAAGGCAAAATTATTGAGACTGTAAATAATTATAATTACTTAGGATTAAATTTTACGCCAAAGGAGTATGGTCAAAATCCCAAGTTCAAGAGAGGTCAAAGTCTAAGGTTGCTTTATTCAATTTTAAGAATTTCTTGTCTAGAACTATTGATTTACCTGTAAGTAATATACTTCTAATTTTTGATCAAAAGATAATGCCTATTTTAACATACGCTTTTGAGTTATGGGGTATCACCCCCCCCCCTCCATGAAAGTACAATAAGAGTTTACAATTCGTTTCATAAATATGTTTTAGGTTTACCCCCAAATGCCATAAATAGTATAGCTCTAGGAGAGCTGGGTCGCTTTTCCTTTAAAAGTCCAACAATACTAAAGCAAATAACATATTGGTTAAGACTTTCTATTCTTGATAAAGACAGGTATCAGACTCATTGTTATGTAGAACAAAGAATATTAAAAAAAAAAAAGGAGTGCTATCATGGGGACTGTGTTAAAAATATTTTGTATGAAACTGGGTTTGGTAATGTTTGGGAAGGGCAGGAAGAAGGGATTAATACACATTTCTATGAAAATACTAAGCAGCGAGTTTTTGATATAAATAGACAGAACTGGTTGAGTGATATTAAATCTAGAATTCTTTGCGTTGGTATGCTCAATTTAAAACAGAAAGCTATGCAGAGCCATACCTATTATTCAATAATGTTTTTAAGTTTAAAAAGTTGGTCTCCAAAATCAGATGTGCTTGCCTTGAAGTTGATGTCAACGAAGGCCGTTATTGTAATATAACTTAAGAACAGAGGTTCTGTCAGGTTTGCAATTTGAAAGAAGTTGGAGATGAATATCATTTTCTCCTAATTTGTCCATCCCCTTCTGAAATCCGCTGTAAATTTATCCCAAAATATTTCTTTCAGACTGCAACTAGAAGAAAATGTAATACTTTATTGGCAGCTAGTTCTAAATACTTGTTTTTGCATTTATCACACTTTATTTTACACGCAATGGAAGCAAGACGTTTGTTTCTTTCTCTTTGATTATTGTTTGTTGTAAGAACCTCAATCATGTACCATTTAATTTATCGTTTATGTTTGTGACAAAGGCCAGATGGCCTAGAGCACTGTAATAAATTGTATTGTATTACATGTATTATTGTATTGTATATAATGAACGGCAAAAGGTATCATCAAAATCGGTGAAAAGTTGACCATTCTACAGCATTTTGAAGTTTAATACCTTATTACATAATGAACGGCAAAAGGTATCATCAAAATCGGGTAAAAGTGACCATTTTACAGCATTTTGAATTTTAATCATACCTTTATATAATGAACGACAAAAGGTATCAAAATCAGTTAAAAGTTGACCATTTTACAGCATTTTGAATTTTAATGCCTTATTATATAATGAACGGCAAAAGGTATCATCAGAATTGGTTAAAAGTTGACCATTCTACAGCATTTTGAATTTTAATACCTTATTATATAATAAACGGCAAAATGAACTAAAGTCATTTAGGAACCATATATAGTAAACTATTAAAAACTTGCTTTATTCACAATTAGTTTCATTTTATTTCCATGTAACGTATATCCCTTGACTATATACATGTTCTTGATGTTTAAAATTAAATTTGATGTACACAATTCTTTTGCATAAAACACATACCCGCATTTTAACCTTATTCCAACAATGAAATCCATACCACACTCATCACATTAGACTCCTAGATGTATTATCGCTAAAACAGTAGAACAATAAAGATATGCATTATGTTGACAATTGGGCTTGTGTCATAATTATATAAGCATGGTAGAAATGGAAAGTTTGCCTCAAAAGAACTCATTCCTGGTCTTAATATAGTTGAAACGATAAAACCTGCCTTGAACAAATAGGATGTATCCTACAGTAGGACGACCTCCAGGGATAAATTGTTGTGGAGATGCCTCAAATTGTGCACAAATTTAGTATATATTAAATAATCCTGATATTTTGATCAGCCATTATCCGGAAATAAAAAGATCTGTTCCCGAAATATGAATATTGTGCTATCCAAATATTACAACTTTACAGTACCCACACATATATACAGATACAAAAACAGTAGCACACGCGCCGTATTTAACCTAGTGAGATAACATCTCCCTCTGTATGCCCTACATGCTACGCACTACATGCAATGCAGAGTGAGACTCGCGCCTATCTGTTTTAACGTGGAAATCGCCTCAGTCCTAAAATCGCGACTACACCGTCTATTTACGTCACCTGTCATACTGAAAATACTGTACCTACGGCACATAAAAATATATTCTTAGCTTCTCCTGTTATTGCTTTTAACCTTCATTGTTAGTTAATTAAAACATGTCGGTAATCCTGAAATGATTAAAAAATGGGTAAAAATGTAAGCCAATATTGTACACTCCTTTCAGTTCAACCGTACTCTCTTGAAACTTTTTTTTTTTTTTGGACTAGGGCGCACAACACCGATACGCGTACTAATAAATATAACGCCAGAAAACTGGACACACGCGTTCAACATTTACGTTACGCTGGCATTGCTGATGCTCGATAGAATTTGAAATAATTAGGTACATTCACTTCGGCGCACACGATTGTGAGAAGGTAAGAACCTTAGGTAAAAGTTTCTTCTTTTTACGGGTTTAAGTTCATAGTTATTGAATGTATTTTTATGTGCTTAAGCTTTTAAGAGTTACATACAAGAAACTTTTTTAGTTATGTAGCTTAACTTTTTCAGGTTAAAATGAATGAGGTAAAAAAGTACAAATTTCTTAGAAAATGTTCGGAAAACAGCAGTGCGCCGCAAGTATTCTGCGGGGCAGCTATGCTGAGTCAATGTAGTGGTTTTTACTGTTATATGCATGGAAGGCTGATGTCTGACCCAGTATTCGCAGTCATGTAATGGTTATAGCGTATACTACGGTCAGATGTTTATCTGACTATGTTTAACCAGGGAGCATACTATAGACCATTTCATATCGGAATCGGTAATTTCCGGAAATCTCATTTAAATAATGTCACATGGCCGAAATTCACGTGACCATAATGGACCAATCAAATTTCGGGTAATCCTAATCGTCTGCACAATTTACAGGCGTATGGGGTCAAGCCCATTAAAATAAAATTTCACACAATAATCAACAGTATATAGGGGCCTACATACCCAAATAAGTACTTCACTGAGACTTAAATGGTAAAGGTGATTTGGTTAGGAAATTCCATACCAAACAGAAAACTTTGTATAAACTGTATCCTCTCCATTCACACAACTTTTTCCGATATGCAAAACTAGTTGTCTCATTCAGAGATAACAAGTGATTTGCTGTCGAAAGTTCTCGATACTATTTAAACATTTTGTGCAGTGAGGTCAACGGCACAATTTTATACTATTAGGCTCCGGCACTGAACATCAACGTTTTCAAATTTGAACGATTTTTGCCAATTTCCGTCCTATTTTTGTTTCAAACGTGCACAAATATTTGTAATGTTGAGGGAATGGGAACCCTAACGAACATATAATGTTCCTTCATAAAAACGACATTTTAACTTGCACACAAGGCCTAGGGCCCACAACTACATGCATTGAACGTAACGTTAGTGTTATAAACGTAGGCTACCTGAGGCAAGTTTTAACTTGTAATTTACCTGGTTATCGCGTATTCCTTAACTGGGACAGTCTGAATGGAAGACAGTACGGATCCTCTTGGAATATGTCAACAACAAAAAACATCCCCATAAGAAAAGGATTATCCAGGCAGAGCAGTTGGAACTTTGACGCAAATGTACATACTGTACGAGTGCATACAACACAAAGATTGTACATTTCACATAACGTTTACGTACGTACGTACGTCGTACATGTAATGTTGTGCTATTATGTACGTGCGTACAAGCTGATGAAGGTAATACGCGCGCGTATTGTTGTTTACAATTTCCTCTGCAGTTGATTGGTTGGTTAGTAAAAACGAAAATTCCCCGGGATTTTATTGTTTAAAGCACTCTGACGTTTCAGGTTCGGCTAAACTCGTTTGAAAAGGTCTATAAGGAGCAACAAGGTAGCTACGTATACGACGTAATAAGCGCCCATGCGCTTACGGCAATAGAATTGCACCACTTTTTAGGCCCAAAGTTTCTTCCTAATAAGCGACCATGCTCGGAGGCCGCGTACGGCACGCTATTCGAACTGCATTGTACTGCACATATATGTGAACTACTTCTAACCTATCCCCACAAATTGACAACAATCACCACAAAAACATTGTGAGCGTCAGACGTAAAATTAGCCAATAATGTAACAAAACATAAGTATCTTGAGTCTTCAAATTAATTTGATAAATTATGATATTAATATTTATTTTTTTGGTGTGCGCCTTTTTGATCAGGGGCGCTAAATACGTCGCGCGGTACTTGGATATCATTTTATCCACCCTGATAGCACAGTTACGTCCGGCCGAAAATTGGAATTAACGGTGGGCCACCAGTGAACAATTTCTCTTAAAATTTGAATGTTGGTAGTGCACCATTTTCAATAAACAAAACTGATTTAAAAGTATAAGAAATGTATACAGCTGAACCGTTGGTAAAAGGGGGTTCAACTTAAGCTTGCCATCATATTGCCAACTATTTCAAACACATTCCAACCTTTGTCCAACGTTGGTTTAATAAAACGTGCTATTTGGATATAGTGACACTTGCTCTAACGTGAAGAGCATATTAATCTTTATATAAGTAGAGCAGCCTTTAAATCTGGAAAGCTCATTTCAGTTCTGAGTAATTGATCATTATTGTTCCAAGAATTTGTATTATTTGAAAAATGTATAACATTTAAGTTACAAGCATGTGCAAGAACTTCATTTTATTATATAAATTAGACATCTATCTCATTAAAGCATTGACTTGGTAGGGGACGAATTGTGGAAGCTACGCAACATATTAGATCGATGCAACTATGGTACTTATCAAATTATTGTGACAAAGGATTGAATCAAAGTACTGAAATCACTGTTAATGGGTTCGATTTATAGCTGTTGTCATTTGTGTAATTAATATAATGTATAGTCTTTCTATACATATTCTGATTTTATAGGCCATTTTTTTGTTAATATGAAGATAATATAATTAACAATTTAAGAATGTAAATTAAATTTTGTAGTCAAAACATTCACTCAAATCATGACAAGACAATCAGTAATTGGCTGGGAATTCAAGACACCACTGGGATGATAGTTTCCCACTTCACGTTTTTGACTCCCAGGAACAGTGCACCTCAGAATGTCTCATCATATACTCATCATAATGGTCCACCCGTTATCACACACACACACACGCATACGTGTGCAAATCCTACAACTGGTGACGTATCCATAATCCTATATAACTGGTAACCACTCACCCATACATGTGTAGACCCTACAACTGATGACGTAGGCGTAATCCTATATAACTGGTAACCAATCAATATACAAGACACATATGGGATGGCGGTATTAGGAAATTAGCTTACACTTGGATTTTTAACTTATCCTATCTAACAGGTGACATGTAAATGCAAACATACTGAACTAGAGTAGTGTTTTAGTGATAATAGTTTTGAAAACGGCCATTTTTAGAACCTAAAACAACCGAGGACGCCATCGGTTGTGTGCCTGTCATCGCTTTGAAGGTGTGTAAACATACGAATGCCATTAGTTGCTGGGTCTAAACCCACCCACACGCACACGCGCGCACACACAAACACACTCATACTTATAACAATAATTGTGTACCACCAGTCGCATTTTGACAATTTTTGGCAAGAAGTGATCAAATAAAGAGAAATACTACAAAATGGGAAACTGCATGAAAAGACAAATTTTGAAAAAGCAAACCAGTCTGAATAAAGTTTGATCTAAGAACATGTAAAGACAGAGCGTTAATTATAATGTAAGAATAAGAACGCTTTTTAATATTTTTGAAACATATTTTGAAGCTAATGCATTTGGGAGATAATTTTAGAGTTTGGGACCTATAAAACGAATGGAATGTTTAGAAGAGGTAAGCCAATTGAGTGGGAGACTAAGTTGATACAAGTTCCTTGTGGAAAATGGATAATGACGGCCACAGAAAAAAGGAAAGAAAAGTGGAGCTTACATTGATGCCATTAATACATGAATATACCAACTTTGATAAGACTTATTATCGTATACAGATAAATGTTATGTTTAACAAATGAAGGTAAAGCGTGGTGAAAGTAATTTACGGCTTTAATCAACGAATTAACCTTTGGAGAACAAAAAGTTTGTTTAGACGTGAATGATACGTACAACCCAAAACAATATTACAATACGAAGGATCGGGTAAAATAAGGGTGTTGTAGAGATACCTAGAATACCTACAAATAGTAGCACTGGATAAGGGAATATCGTGATTATTAAAAGACCCCAAATCATTCTCAAGATCTGAAGGTTTACCAGGGGGAATGGAGGGGAGGGGGGGGGGGAACTGAACAAAACGATTGAAATTTTAGTGACATTTAATGGTGGACCAGGACCAGGAACTAATTAGTTTTAATTCATTTTCAACAGTAGAAAAAAGCTTGTTGGCATTGGGGCCAAAAACAAACAGATTTGTATCATCAGTATATAAAATAAGGCTAGAATTTAATGTGACTTCAGAAAGATCATTAACATAATAAGTAATAAAGGGCCTACATTTGTCCCCAGAGGCACACCACATTTTAAAACATCAAGTGCAGACTTCGTATTGTTGATAGATACAAACTGATGACGATTACATAAATAACTTTAAAGCCAATCTAAGCAACCCCGCGTTTAACATGATTATCAAGTAGTAGTATACAATGTAATATATGTATGATCCAAAGTGTCGAAGGCCTTTGAATGGTCTAAAAAAGTACCTCAAACAAAATCTTTATTTTTAAAGGCAGTAGTTGATTTATTAATAAGGTGGATGATTGCATGGGCATGATGGAAAGTTGATTTACCAGGTAGAAAACTAAATTAATTGTCATAGCGTGTATTATGTTTTGTTCAAAAATTAAATATTCTATTAAAAACAATTCTTTCAAATAATTTAGAGAACCAGAAGATTACAGAAATAGGTCTATAATTTTGTGTAAAATTGCTCTCACCTTTTTGAAAATAGGGATAACATGAGCAATTTTGAGGCTATCATGAAAAATACCATTTCATAAAGAAAGATTTACTAATTAAGAAAGAGGTTCAGAAATATAATCGGCAACCGACTTTACAACAGAGGGTGAGATATCATCATAACCAGGTGAAGAATGTTTGACCATATCATGAATTTCAATCGTGCCGGTTGGATTTAAATGCATAATCTTCACATGGCGCAATTTTTGATTGTACTGAAGGTTCAATATTGATTAAATAATCATTAAATAATCATTAAATATATCACAGATGTCATCAATGTTTGATATAGAATGTCCTTTATGAAAAGATCCTCAATTACATCATTATTTTTAGAGCCATGAACAAGTTCATTAATAACCTTCCATGTGTTTCTTACATTACCATTGTCAGGATGGAGCATTGAATTATAATAAGCATTCTTTGCATGACGTATTACCGAAGTTAAACATCTAACCTTCCATCCCACCATATGCTCTATCTCCCATGCAATACTATGCCAGGTCTGATAGGTCATTCCATTCAATGTCCCATATGACAACCCGCCCTCTGTGGTATACATGCACGTCATCATATCCACCATCCAACACATGCCATCCCACTCCGTCCCATATACCAACCCACTCGATGTCCCATATGATATTCCACCATTCTGATACGCAATCCCACTCTTTACCTTTCATCCTAATCAATGTCCCATATGACCTCCCATTCCATTCCATCCCATTCCATTTTATGAACCATATATGCCACCCAACCCTCCACCCCATCTTGTGTCCAGTGTGATGTATTCCAGTGTGCCGTCACATTTTTATGTCTTATATGCCATTCTACTCTATTTCCCACATTTCATCTACCTCTTTCTTATACGCAAACCCACCCTTTGTCCAATACCGTTCACCCCGAGCTGTATCCGGATGTCATCCTATCTATGATCCACATTTATGACCCACATGTCATCTTATCTGTGACCCTCATACCATCTCAGTTAACTTGCTGTTATGTCTCAAAATCTCTATAAATTTGCATAATTTATTATTAGGCCTGAAATTTCATATTGCAGCAGTAAAATGGTAAATTTTTAAGCGATTATATTTACATTTTTGTTGTTGTTGTTATTTTCATGGTTTATGTTGTTGTATGACACCTGTCCATACATCTATAATCAACACTTGTTTTTGTGGACAGGTAGAGGCCTACCGAAACAGTCAGGGAGTAATTCTAAGGAGTCACTCAAATCTTTAAAATGAATATGTGTTAAAGAAATATGAATATTTTTTGAAATATGGTGCAGAAAACCATGGGGAAAGACAGGGGCTTTAAAGAGTCACCTCTTAGGAGACACAAAAATAATCCTGGTGACAAGTAGAAAAATTTTACTGGTAAATTGAGTTTCCATTCAAAGTTGCTGCTAATTGGGAAATCCCCGTCAATTAGTTTTTTTTTAATCCTTCACTTTCGGAAAATATCCTCCTCTGCGTGAATTTGTCTTACATTTTCTTCAATTCTTTGGCCAATTTTTGGTAAATCTTGGTCAGTTTTCGGAAAATGTTGGTCAATTTTGAGAAATGTTGGCCAGTTTTTGAGAAATTTTATCAAAATATCCAATAATTTTACCACATTTTGGCAATTTTTTCTTAATAATTTCGTAATTTCACCACCCAAACGGGGAGAAAGCACACAGCCGGGGACAGTTTGCCATCTCCCCTGCTTCCTACGCCTCTGGTTCAAGAATAGTTTTCCATCTCGAATTCGAGAAGGTGGTAAATCGGTTAATCGGATAGATTCGAAGGAAATGCCGCTTTTGCTCTGGAGATTTCTGTACTTTTTCAACCTAATCGTTTACTTATCAGCTTATCAGATATATTAAAAAGATGTTACCAAAATAATCAGTCCGGTTCGTACCCCCGATCGGGAGAACAGTTTTGTTCTCCCGATCGGAAATATCCCATAATTCATCCAGCCAAATTCAAAGTTTGTATAGGAATAACATAAGAATCAAACTTATTTCGAGCGCGGGGAAGTCAACCACTGTGAAGGGTTCAAATTTTTCTTTACGATTTGAAATAATGGCGTATGAATTAGCTTTTCAATGTGCGCTTTTAAAATTCAGCGTGCGGTTTTCGAGAAATTTGAAAAACTGTGATTAATTCTTATTATGTATTACCGTTAAACAATCGCACTTTAACAAGGTTTTAAATCTGTGGGAAATAACTTGAGGATTTGTGAAAATTATCTAGCAATGACTGCGAGATATAACGAAGTTGTGTTACTTTCGCGAAATTGAACAAACAAAGCAAATTTTGTTACAAACCTTCAATGAAACGACTGATAAGCGTCTTTGACTGAAAGTTCACAATAACAATGGCGGCTTCCATATATCACTGTAAGCTCAGTGGGAATGCTTGAGTCTCCCGATCGGCGGTACGAGCCGAACTAATAGTAGCACGTGGTATACAATGATGCAATTATTGGTTTGAATTGCTGGGAGAACAAAAACGAGCGTCCTAAGCTGCTATAGGCTTTAATTGCAATACAATCAATACAATACTTCTACACCAAGCACCTTGTTTTTTTCGGAGGGGTAATATACAGTGCCCGTCATTGTCTCCACCTTCAGCCCCTTTTCTCTATTTTCTACATTTTCTTCACAAAAACAAACTTTTGAGAACTATTGCTGATTACATGTCCCCATAATAACAATATTATGAAACATGCATTTTGTATTGGTTACCCCGTTATTTACATTTATTCCATCAAACCTTCCCTCAAAGTGCTTTTGAATGCTTATGCCTATTCACGGAACGGAATGACGGTGATGAAGAATTGAAAAACAACAGATTAATGTCAGGAAATTAACAGATTTTCTTGTTGTAATGTCACAAAATTCCAATAAAATTGGCAAATTCTATTACAATTAGGCTCAAATTTAAACAAATGGATTGTTTTGAGACTTTTTTGGCCGTAAAAAAGTTAAATGTCTTTTTTCTTAAATTTTGCTCCTTTTTTTATAATAAATTTAACATTTCGGTATTTTGATGTTAAATTAAAAAAATTGGCATTTTGATGCTAAATTTGATAATTTGTCATGTTGATACTAAATTTGATAATTTATTCTAACTTTTTGATCTCAAATTGATAGGTTGGCATTTTGATATTAAACTTAATAATTTGTGCCATTTTGATGTTAAATTCGATAATTTGGCTATTTTTAGATTAAATTTCACAATTTGGCTTTTTGATGTTAAAATTTGATCATTTGGTTTTTTTAAATCAAATTTGATAATTTGGCTTTTTGGTATTAAAATTAACAATTTGGCTTTTTGATATCAAATTTGATAATTTGGCATTTTTGGTATTAAAATTAACAATTTGGCTTTTTTGATATCAAATTTGATAATTTGGCTTCTTGATAATAAATTTGATTATTTGGCTTCTTGATAATAAATTTAATAATTTGGTTTTTTGCTAGTGTTGTTTGACTTTTTGGAGACTTGTAGGCCTATTGAACTTTTCCTCTTAAATGGAGAATAAGAAGAGAAAGTAAGAAGTAAATTTGAAGTTCGGACCACGTGAAATTTTACATGTTCACTTGATATCATGATAGCATATAATTTGCTTGCTGGTGGTAAAACCCTTTCAAAATGGGAAATTATCTCTTTTTTTGATATGACAATTTAATTTGACTTTTGTTTAGGATCAGTTGTCAAACAAGTTCATCTTACATGAAAGAGGACTTTAAATGAAACCAAACGGTAAACTAATTCCATTTCTTACTCCGATAAGAATTCAAATTTAAAGCTGTGTTGTCTGTGTGAAAATGACTGGTGTAGTAAGTAGAAAGTTGGCGCTCTCTTCCTCACATTATCACAATTATTAATGTATTTTAAAGAAAATCGATATTCACAATTTCAATATTTGAATTTTCTTGAATATGAACTTTCGTCAGGCGGCAATTTTTAATTACCCTTACTAGATTGTTTTACTATTGACATTTTTAATGGTTGTTAAGAAAAAAATCTTTAGAACAAATATGATGCAATGCATAAATACTTTTTAAATAATCTAAGGTTGTGATGTCACAACTAATCTTATCATTTCACTCGTTGCTATACAAATGCTACATTTCCATCACGGAAAACGATTTTTGAATGCTTTCTTCACCATTTTATTTTGTTTCTTTTGAGTTTCTCTTTCATATATCCTTTGACTGACTTGGCTTGTACTTATCCGCTGTATTTTAACTGATTTGGCTTTTGGACGCGTGAACCAACTCTGGATGGGTAGGTAAACGAAATTTGGGGTCAAAAGGGGGGACGTTATCAATCGCTGGGTCTTATAGGCCAACGTTGATTGTACAAATGAAAGATCTATAGATATGGTTAAGTCGGAACTTTACATTTCTGCACCTCCTTGTCTACCTCAATGAAAAAGGTGCAAATCAAAGCGTTATATATCTTTATACAGAATCTGTGTCTTTCATATATTGTCATGACTTTTTCCCTTTTTATGTTTTTATTCTGATTTAGGCCTAAGGCGAAATTTATGCGATCTGCATGGTACAAATATGTGATACATTTTTAACGATTTTTGATTTTTAAATTGTCAAAATAACACTTAATTTGTTTGCAAACTTCCTTTTTAAAACCAATACTAAGCATATCGAATCATTATGCACTTGTCAGTTGTATGACTCACCTCTACTACCCACGACAATGTCAAAGGTGAGTCAATGACATGAAATAGTGATTCACATGTGCGTCATTATACCAAATTGTCAGTCACCAGAGTGACTCTATGGTGAGTCATTTTACTTCAGACCTATTGACTTTGTACAGAGGTGATTGATTTGGGGTGTCATTTCACAAAAAAATTGTCAGTCACCTAAGTGACTGAGGGGTGCTTCATTGTACATGTTTTGTCCACCCACTTCGGTGCAATGACTCACCTTGTCCGGGAGTGTAGGGGTGAGTCACACAATTGACAAGTACATTATTTCTTAGATCATACTATTATATGTAATTAAAAAAGGCATTACCTTTCCGAAAGAGGTTGATTTCTCAGCCTGATTGCTCGGCAGACGTCTCCGAAGTGCCACGATCATCCCAAATACCAAAATTCAATATTTATCGAGTATTTTTGCTTCTTAAACTCCTTTTTGCTGCATTCGTTTATATTGTCCCGCCTGACAGACAGTAAAACGGCCCGTAAGTACCATGCATGATGACATCCAAAATAACAAATAGTCAAAATTCCCCGCGTCTTTTTGTTTTTCAAACTCCCTTCCTGCATATTGATCCAGCCTATAACAGACAGCAAAACGTATCTAAAAAGAAGAGAACAAATGAGAAAAAGGTTAAAATCATTAAGTCAAATCGCTTTAGGGGGAATCTGGGTTTTCATTGGTGGTAAATGTTTTTTTTTCGTTTTATGCCTTTATTCCGCTATACACTCAGAAGATCAAAAAAGGAGGCCTAACTGCAGAACTGATTTAGGTCGAAAGCAAAAAGTATGCGATTTTGTGCAAAACTGCATTGGGTAAATTTAAGGGATTTTGTCCTTATATACTATATATACTCTTGCCATTATTCTAGAATTTTAAAAATACAATTGGTGAAAGAAAAGCTATGGGCGGTCATTGCCGTTAATTAATTGAACAACAAAATCAAATCTAAAAATGTAATTAGAACCAAAAAATCAGCTTTGGGAACGAACTTTCCGACAACACGATGAACTTTGAAAACTAAAACAAACGTGACTTATAAAGCCTAATATAATACAAAATTGAAACAATCAAGTTAAAGCTAGAAATCGATACAAAATTAAACATGAAAACTTCAATAAATGAAAAAAAATCTAGTAACTTGATAAATTCATTCAGCAAAATTTATGAAAAACAACAATAAACAATTTAATCTTCATATGAAACATTCAAACAGCAAAGTTTACACTATATGGAGAATCTAAAACCTTTATTAAATCTTAAAATGTATACATATCAAAACTTTGAAACAAATGTTACAAAAATTGAAAGCAAATCCACTTTAAAAGCTGTAAAAGCCCTGCAGCCGAGGAGAATCAAAGGTTGTATAATGAGAGTGAGCCTACAATTAAAAATATTGTCAAAAATTGTTAATTAGGCCGTACAAAAAAATGAGTAAACATATAAATCATCCTTTCTTAGATTTTATTCATAATAACAAATTATTCAAGCATTTATTACCTTTTCCGACAGCCCAAAGAGGTTGATGTCCCCCGCCTGATGCTTCAAGTGTTCCAGACGTCTCCAAAGTGACATGATTACTTCCTGAATAACAAATATTCAAATTTCCCGCGTCCTTGGCTTTCTAAACTCCCTTTCCATTCATCCATTGACATTTGACATCTGCATCGTGACCCCATGTAATCTCATTCAGTTATTTTAAAAGGGCACTAGACCGAGAAGTGAGGACATAGTTTTACAGAGGCTCCAAATTGTTTTCCAAAGCTTCTTGATCCTTGTGAAGAGCTTCAAAACTAGTCTAACACTCATACAAAGTAAAGCTTTCTGGGATTCATAAACAATATAAATTCATCACTTCGGGAGGTAAAACAGGTCGATAAATATTTAAAAATTTAGCAAAAAGATACCCTGATATATTGGTCTAGTCCACCTTTAAACGTTCCTGCTTTCCCCTTTTCCTAAACCTTTTGTCAGAAAGCCCATTTTACGGATTAAACTAACCGGTCCGCGGCCCATGCACATCACATCGGTTTTGCCATATAAGTGTACGGTGTATGGTAGCCGGGAAGATTGGTACCTGCAATGCATCCTCATATAGCTCAATGTTAGTGCACACACGCCTGCAAGAATTACCTACCGTGTATGTACCTTACAACCTTCCGTGATATTCGGAAAAGTTAGTTAATGCTTAATTAATCGGCATATAATCTAAGAAATTCCCATTACTTACCGACCCATGCAATAATAGGAATAGTGGATGACTTTTTCACAGTCCCATGTACGGGGAATGTGGTCCCTTTAAAAAAGTGTCCCTTTCTAATTATATAATATAATTCACAATGTATAGACATTACCTATCAATCGCCAGTCCAGAGGCTGGCTCGATTTACATGTCAGGTAATAAAACATAAACTGAAGGGAGTAATTTTGCCAATAGCCGCTGGCAAACGCAGCCAACCAAGAAAAGGTCAAGTATGCTCTGGGGCCCGGTCCCATGCTGACACGTTAATGCTACAGATAATGCATAAATACCCTTTCTTAAAATAAAGTGTCTTTTCCTTGTACTTTATTGTCTGCAGATAGGGGCGAACATATACATATGACTTGGGAAGTTGCACCTAAGACATAAGAGGTCGTCCTCCCACTTTTCGAAAGCTTCCCACACCTCTAACAGGTAGCAATACCTTCAGCTTAATTGAAAGAAAATATACTGTAGAACGTTTCATTGCAAGATGGATTAACAATAGACCATTTTACAGCATTTTAATCTTTAAGGCCTTATTTTGATTATCTACACAAATGTTTCCCCAACAGTGTTTTCCAACACTTGTTTTTTTAATTTTGTATTTGTTAAATACCCCCAGGAATTGTGGCCCTGACATGGGGCAAATCCAGTTGGTAGGGCCATGGACGCCACCCAACCGTGCCAGGAACCTGGCAAACTAAAGAAGAGGTTTTTTTACTTTTTAATTTTTGTATTACTCCTCGCGACTCGTCATCTGCAGTAGTAAGCTGATCGGTTATACGCATGCGCATATGCAGATGTAAATGGATCAGGCTGTCAGGCAGTCAACAGGTCAATCCATTGGGGAAAACGAAAGAGCGATGACACTTCGACTGTGACAAAATATTAATCTCACCAAAACGATTTGAATTATCAAAACTAGAGCCTTAATTTATGTGGGGTAGGCGTTCCCCACGCTCCTAGCACCCCAACACACGCAGACGTACAGTAGATGGCGGAAATTGGGGACATATGTATGGAACTATGAAAAAGGCCCGGACTGGGACGCTTTTGTAAAAAAAAAAAAAAGTGGGTGGGATAGGGGGGAAGGGGGGGGGGATACGTGCCCCGCCTCCACTTTTTTCCTTATACATATTGGTGTATGTTTTGTTTTTTTATCTTGATTTTTTTTTCCACCCCCACCTTGTCCCACTTTGTAATTTTTCCCCAACTTTTAGTCTAGGCAAATCCAGCCTATGGGTTTATTGGGGAGCCAGGACTAATGTTTTTAATTGCCCATCGGGCGAATAGTTAAGGCCTATACTTTGAAAAATTTCTTGAAAATTATTGCCCCATTCCACCATGGCCCACGGTGTTGGGCCCCTGGTAAATGACATGATTTAATTATGTCAAATATGTATGTTACATCTTCTATGTACTATGTAGGATTTGTGAGAGTGGATTTTTATTTGTTTTCAAGCTTCAAGAAGGACCTATAATTTCATAAAACTTTTAAAAGGGCACCTTCTGTCCCGGTTCGCCCTCAAATTTCAAAAAGGCATGTCCTGCCTCCCTCCGAACACCAAAGGTCACCTCCTTCCCATTTCCCCCTTACTCTAGGGCAAGGGGAAGCAAGGGGGAAGTCTTCCTCCTTGGCCCCGTGGTTCCGACATCGTTGGGTGCGTCCTCAATTGAAAGTTGTGTAAACATGATTATCCCCAATTTCCACCATCTACAAGTGCACCTATAGGTAGTTCAGAACTAATAAGGTATCACTCCGCCATCCAAAAATAAGAGCTCTCAGAGAGAAGGCTAACAAAAATATTTTCGAGAGGTCCCATGTCATGGGACAGGAAGCTGAGAAGTTGAAAATTTCAGGAATGGTAGAGAAAGGATTAGTCTTGACTATGCATATCCAAACTTTACGAGATTTGTTTCAGTAAAAGTTTCATTGGTAACTATTTTACCATACCCATACCCAAATTTGACTGATTTGGTGGGGGTGTATAACACTTCTTCACTTCAGCCCCCCCCCCCACTCTCCCCTCAACAAAAAAGGGCCAAAACCGCTGGTGACCCCTATTGAAGGTACCCTCATCCGAGAGATATTAGATGGTACTTTTTGGAAAACATCACAAAAGATCCCAAATCTATAACATTCTGGTACTAAAAGGACCCCGAACTTGACTCTTTCATCATAGGCTTTAATGGGGCAAATAATTAGTTCCGTGCTATCTGCACATACACACATGGCACCATGACCGCATAGGTTTCTGATGTTATTTAATCAAAACCAAAATGTCCTCACATAGACCAGCTGGCACACAGTGGGCCTTTCAGATTAATCGTTTAAAATGATTTTTCAATTTCAGATAATCTAATGAAAACAAAATTCAGAGCGATGAAACACACGAAATATCAAGAAAATGTGGAATGTCCGGGAAATGGATTGTATGCTCTTGCTGTGAAGTTTTTAAGGAAAGTGCTTTCTGCTCCAAATCGCATGAGTGAGTAAGGGGGGGGGGGACACTGGGGAGGGGAGAGTTTTGGTAGCCATAAATGTTTTAAGGTTTAATATTCTGCACTTTGCGGACACTTACATGGTCTGTGATGAGGCTGTTACATGTGTTAATGATTCTCACTATTAGTCAATTTTAATATTCTGCCACTTCTGCAAACGCCGATTCTAAATCAAAAGCATGATAAACACATAGAATGTATGATAGTTGAAACAGTTGATTTTTGTCTCAATAAGGTAGGGACTGGCACAGGAGTTTGAGATTGGAGCAGTGGTAGGGATCGAGGGGCAGGGACGTTAGAATGCTCTATTTTATGGTGGGGGTACCAGCTCCCACCCTTTCCTTCCCCACCATTATGAAGGTCTAACGTATTGATTTTGGTATATTGAGGAATTGATATATTTTCGGAAAGTTTTGTTAATTTTCGAGAAATTTTCTTTAATTGTCGGAGATGTTGCCCGAAATTTTACCAATTTTTTTTGATAATTTTACGAACCCTCTCCCTCCCCCATTACAAATAGTTTTTCGACCATGATAAAAGACTCGTATATTTTTGGGGTCAAATCTGCCCCCACCGGGCCCGAATGTCAAATAGGCCTATCTTCCAACACCACTACGGTGGGACCAGGACCAATGTTGGCAATTGCCCATCGGATACGGACGAATTATTTGTCAGACGTAGCTCAGTAGTGACAAACATGAATTTGTAGTGTGGACAATAAGAAACGTAGGACTTTGGTGAAGGCGGACCGTGGCACTAAATAAACAGTTGCAAACTGAAATATAAAAAAATAAAACATTATATCTCATATAATATATAAGTTCTATCAAATTGTTGATCACGTTAGTATAAATTAACCATAAAAGTAGTGATGGCCTGTGCAATCAACAATTTATTTCAAAATCACAAATATTTCGAGCTTCAGAATGCTAATTTTTCTGAGTAAATGAATAAAGAATTTCTTGTGTACACCCACATTTAGGGTACAAGGGTTTTCCAGTGTAAACAAAACACACCTGTCTGAAGTTTGATTGATATGTGCAGTACTTTATTGATAAAATTGTTGGGAAGCAAGCTTGAAAAAGGTTGCAACAATTTCGTCACTTACTGGTTTGTACGTTCTCCCCACTTCACTGAATCAAGTTGAACAGTATTTTACAGACTAAAGAAACAACGAACTGTAACATTTGGGAAGCAAAGTTGGAACAATTTCGTCACTTTGTGGTCTGTAATTGTCAAGTAGCCTACGTTCTCCCCTACTTCTGACTTCAGTGAATCAAGTTGAACTTGCAACAGCAGTGTAGCCTAACCACTGTGCTAAACTTGTTTTATCATCAGGAATCAAGAAACTTTTACGAATGGATCGGCATTTGACTTCGGATTTTCAGGGCCAGGTAAATAAGTTATTTCATGAATGTACTGATAGAAGGCATACATTTGGGGAGGGGGTATGGGGTTGGAAGGAAGGCTTGGGGTTGGGAGGGAGTAGCCCTAGCTGCATACATGGTACAAAACATGACTGCAGTTGATTTTAAGATTTAACTTACTTTTCAGATTGGTGCCCTGTAGTTTCTGAATTTTTAGTTTGAAAGTGGATGCACTAGGTTTTCACCCTGCTCTTTTCGAAATAAAGATCAGATCATCCTCAACTGAAAGAGGGTGAGTATTAATTATGCACAAGTTTGTTAGTTGTATGACTCACTCCTACAGTATTAGTCCTCGGCAGTGTCAAAGTTGAATCATTGACATATGAAAAAGTGACTCGGATGTGTGTCGTTAAACCAAATTGTCAGTCACCAGAGATTCTGGGGTGGGTCAATTTCCTTCAGACCCATTGATTTTGTACAGACGTGATTGATTAGGGGTAAGTCATTTCACAAAAACTGTCAGTCACCTAGGTGCGTCAATGTACATGTTTTGTCCACCCTTTTAATGGAATGACTCGCCTTGTCCGGGGGTGTAGGGGTGGGTCACACAATTGACAAGTGTATTATACCTTGCTATTGGGCACTTTTTTTAAAGGCTGATTGGACAGAAGGTGGGATACAGATGACCAGTCTCTGGGCTTGATGTCAGCATATTGTTCTGCATATCTGTGGAAAAATTGCATGTTAAATCAATGTTGGATTCGAACCTGGAACCTCCAGCATCACATTGGTATGCTCAAGCGACTGATCACCTATCATCATTTTGATTAACTTTTTGTACTGTAGGCCTATATAACTATCAACTTTTGGAACGTATTATTATCATTTATTTTTATTTTTTATTCAGGTTCATGCTGCCTTGAACAACAAAACCGAGGAAGAACGGGTCTACAGCGCCCTCAAAGATTATAAAAAGTATATCAGTTTTAACATAGACGAGCTCACAGTCCCAGTCTGCTCATGCGCACAAGGACGTATCGCCTTCAAGTTGCGAGTAAACAAACCAACCAGTTTAAGCGCACGGCAAAACATACTCTTGGTTTGCATAGTATTATTGCAGGTCATTTAGAAATACGCACATTGTACATGGGCTAAGGCTATAAAATTGGCCCTAAATTTCACTTTCTGTGTTAAAATGACATATTGTAAAATTTTCCTGTGACTTAATATTAACTAGAATACTCAAAGTAACATAACTTATTGAGAAAAGGAAAAAAAATCGAAGCAAAAGAATTTTAAATAAAGTGACTTTAAAAAATTTGTTATTATTACAGTCAATAGGGAATATTGTTTGGTTACTGGCAACTTACTCGCAATTCAAAATGGCTGACGGAACTGTGAACTCGTGAATTGATTGTTTTTTAATAGAAACAGACCAGTTTGAAGTGGGATGGGGTGAGGGGTCTTTCAGAATTCTGTATCCTAGAATTAATCAAGTAATAAAAGAAATAATCAAGAAGAAAAAGTCATTGGTATTTAAATGCCAAGAACAACTTTAAAGAATACTCAGGTGTCGAAATTTAAATTTAAATTTAAATTTAATTTAAATTTAATTTTCATTTTTTTGCTACTGTTCCAAGGAACAGTACTTTCTCAAATAATACTGTTCTGGATCACATTTCACTGTTCCAACTTTTTGCCAAAAACAGGGCAAATGCATGTCTCGAAATAGGCATAATTGATAACTTTTTTACTTAATTTGTGGAAATATGCATGTCAGTCTTAACAACTCCCTGGTTATACGATGTAGCATCATCTGATCATACACATGCACTCAGCCTTGCATATGTGTATTCATGATTAGTTGTGCTGACGATTACAGGCAAGGTGGGAAAAGCTTTTTCTACTAAAAGAAATTATTTTTATTATAATTATCTTGTTTGACAACATGCATTTTTGTTTAGTGGAAATCAAGTTATTAATCATTGATGCCACATGCTTGTTTAAAAATTTAGTGTTTCTGCATAAAAAGCCATTTCTCGGAACAGATGAACAGTGTGAAGTTGGATCCCTGATACTAGTCACAGCAATTTAGGCCACATTTATCAGCTGGATGAATTCAACATTTATTCAACTGATTTCAACAATAATAAAATTGAAATAAAAATATTTAACTAAAGGTTTTTCATTTCACCTTCATATTCACTTCTTTGTATATTTTTAGGCCATCAACCTATTCATCTCTGTGATTTCATCATCAATGGAATGTTGATTTTTTCTCCATTTAGTGCCTGGACGACTTCAAGAAAAAGAATAAAAAGTACTTAGGTAGGATGATAATTGGTAGATAAATTGTGGTTTTATTTTTAAGGGTTTTTGAACAAGTTTTTAATAGGTCTCTTGGATCATCGTGCATTCATTATATCTTTTGTCAATTGCTTAGATTGATCTAGAATGGGGCAGGGTGTCACTGACCAAAAGGGGCATTTATAAGGCATCAAGGGCACTTTGAGGGCATATAATTATGCATTACCAATGCGTTGACATTTAGATGTTCGCGAGGCCTAGCTGCCGCAAGCTTTGATTCATTTATGGCACTTCTCCAGATTTTTAGTTTTTAGCAAATAGGATAAACAAAATCAAATTTGCTAACTGTTCTGGGTAACAGCAATCAAATTAACAAAGCCTGCAGCGGGCTCATAAGGAAATTTTTGTTTACCATTTTGCCGTCACTCGGTCTGTGTGTGGAGAAATTTGTTTTGTACAGTATAGTTGCATTGACTATATAAGCATGCGCCATTAGCTAGCTGTACTGTGCCAGTACCGCGTGGGATGTTTGCCTCCCCACTTATGCAGATTTAGCTGCTAGGTAAATTTGTGCAGTGATTGGTTAAAACAAGCTGTCAATCATTAAACGCAGAAGGGTTAATTGAGACTCTTGCCGCCTAAGGGATACTGGCTACGCAACTGCAGTTGCATGTTCTTAAAGCATTTTATGTCATGTTTTAATGTTATGTAATTTGTTTTCTTTTCAAGACTTTATTTTCCATTTTGTGTATCATACATGCTCATAATTCTGTCACTTCAACAGTCCCATTCAAAAGTCATGATGCTTCATCTGTCTTAGCGTAGCTAGCTGCACCTTCATCTTACGTCACCAGAAGATGTATGTCATGTCACATGATCAAACTTTCAAGGTACAGTACGTTCTTTCATGTGCATTGTGTTTATATTTGTAGGAAGAAAAAATGGAGCCGGTGTATTTAACAGGGGCTTCACTACGTGCAGCTTTTTGAGTTTTGCGGGCTTACAGTAAGACGTCCTTCTCTTGGTCCAAAATTGAGGGCTTTTGGTCTGAATTTGAAATATTTTCTGACGAAATTATATATTTTGGTGCCTAACGTGGAGAATTTGGGCTTCAAATTGTAATTTTTTTCTCTCCAAATTTGAGGAATTGTGGTCTACAATTGAGGAAGTTTGGTCCACAATTTAGGAAGATTTGGTCCACAATATCTTTACTGTCCATCTGTCCGTGCATCATGCATTGTTCAGCTACTAGGGAACAAAAGATTGCTGCCCTAATTGCAAAGGAATTCCAACTATTTCTATAATAAGAAATTTATATAAAGGAGAACAAATGCATTCCAGACTTGAATTGCAGCAATTAAAGGATTTGTTCTGGCATGAAAAAAGTTGAATAATAGATCTGGCGACTGAATGGATTTTATAATGAAGTGTCTTGCGAATGAATAGCAGAAAAACAATAAGTATTTGCTTGAATAGAGTGGACACATAATAGACTTATAATGATCTGCAAATTAATCTGTACTTAATTTATATTCTGATTTGTTAGAAAGATCAGCTCTATCTGTTTTATAAGGGGAAAAAGTTTCAACTTTCTATTGGAAGTTTTAGATTTAATTTAAGGTTTGGGGGCTGTAGTGCAATGGAGGGAGTTGAGGTTATAGTGAAGGTTGAAATGATGAGTTATATTTGGAAGATGAGTGGATGGCAAAATGTGGTTTGGGGCAGTTGGTGAATGGATGATGGTAGGTTAAATGCGGTAGGTGAAATCGGGGGATGTTAGATTAATGAGGGGTGGTAGGTGAAATGGTGGTGGTAGGTGAATGGGGGTGGTAGGTGAATGGGGCATGTTGTAGAACAGAGGATGAGATTTTGTTGCTTGGTAAATTTGTGCAGTAATTGGTTGAAAAAGCTGTCAATCAACTAACTCAAAGATGTCAACTGTGTTTATGGCTTTGACAAATTGTTTTTTGGTGGGTGAGGGGTGGGGTGGCTATGCCTTCAAAAGCCATCCCTCTTCCTTTTAGACACACCGCTGAGCTTGTTTTGTGTGCATCATGTTTATATTGTCAAAATTGTACAGCTATTAAAGTACTAGGATCTTACTTGTCAGCATGTTTCGCTTTGTTACCTGCAGCAAAGAAGATGTACAAGACCTGGTCAACATGTTGAAAAGGCTCTTTGCGAATCCGTACCGGCTGCATCTCTTTGAATCGGTGCGACCTTTCATCGCAGTTGAACACCAGATGAAGTATGATCGGCTTTGTCCTTTTGTTCCTGGGTAAGTTAAAAGTATTGTGTTTTTGTTGTGGTTTTTAGCCAAATCTATATTTGAGTTTTTCAAAGTTTGGTGCACGATTAAGTAAAAATATATTAGTAATATATACAATTAGATGTCAGTTCCCATTCCCCCTGCTCCCTTCTCCCTCAGTCCCCACTAAAAATAGTTTTTTTCTGGTTGCATGATCAACCCTAATTTCATTCGCTATTTCCCAAGAGCACTAGACCGAAAAGTGAGGGCGCTCGTTTTTGCTAATTCCACTGATACATTAATCCACAACAGATTTATAAACTTCATGCCTCCATAGCCAACAGAAGACGTGAGGGCAAAGGTCACTTGAATATTCATATTAACTACAAAATGACTATATACTGTTGCGTGCTAGATGAGCATTCAATTTTTGGAGAAACCCCTTAAAAATACGTCCTCACTTTTCAGTCTATTGCTCCTTTAAACTCATTCAACTCACACAAAAAGTTCAAAATAAACTGCACATAAAGGAAGAAATATCCAGTTTTAGGAAAAATTGTTTTCACCTACCATTTGATCATTATTTATCTTGGTGATTGGTAAACAGAACCAAACGATTTTAGCTTCCAAGATATTGATGAATTAGATATTGATTATCAGGAATGACATATGATGAATATATGAATTATACATTTTACCCATCGGGTGGTGGATGGGGGTGAGATGGGTTATTAGGCTATTTGATATAGAGTCAAAATGACCTCGACCTACAACAAATTTCGTTTTTTTGTTTAAATCAATCCTATATAGTATTGCGACCATATCCTATGCATCACGCTTCATGAAGACATGACCATCATGTGTTAATTAGCTGAAATATGTTAATTAAAATTTCAAATATATGCGGAACTACTACATATGAAGTACACACTAAAAGATAGGTCACTTCGGTCTCCAAGTTGGATCATTTTATTGCGAATGTAATCGGGCCTTTTATAATCACAATGCATATAGCACAAAAACAATATTTCAACCTGATTGTTACAATAGTAGCCTTGTAATTTTGATTGATCATGTAACTAAGCAATTAATAAATGTCATGTTATGCAAATAAAGCCAAAATATGCTAATTAGAGGGGCAAATAGTGAATTGCAATCTTGGTAACCGCTGGTGCTACAAAGCTGATTTTGGTCTTAAGATGTTCACAATGTTCATGTTTTGTGGGACATAGGGAGGGATGACATGTGGGACATAGGGAGGGATGACATGTGGGACATAGGTAGGGATGCCATGTGGGACATAGGGAGGGATGGCATGCGGGACACAGGGAGGGATGTCATGTGGGACATAGGCAGGGATGGCATGTGGGACATAGGCAGGGATGCCATGTGGGACATAGGCAGGGATGCCATGTGGGACATAGGATAAGATGCCATGTGGGACATAGTGTGGGATGCCATGTGGGGCATAGGTTGCAATGCCATATGGGACATATGGTGAATGCCATGTGGGACATGAGATGGATGGGTTGTCATGTGAGACATAGGGCTGGATGCCATGTGGGACATGGGATGCCAATTTGGTCTTGGGAGGGTCATATGATATGGGTGTCAATTTGCATGGGCATGCGAACCATGGTGGTATTTACCATTCTAGTTCATTAAAATAGACAATCTTTTTTGTAAAAATTACCAGAACTGCTTATTTCACCTTTGACCTTGGTTCCAGTTTGATGATCATATCTCGGGAACAGAGTGTCAGATTGACTTCATATTATGGTAGTTCTTCATAGATGGAATGAACACAAGTCATTGAAAGAGCAAATCTGGGTTGATCTGAACTTCTTCTTCTCAATTTTAATTGGTCAATGCTTCTTCCATCCATGGATAAGTGCTGAATTGAAATTAGTTGATGTTTTTTTCATCCATGGATAGGTTCTGAATTTAAATTGGTCAATGGTTCTTTATCCATAGATAAGTTCTGAATTTAAATTAGTTGATGTTTTTTTCATCCATGGATAAGTTCTGAATTTAGATTGGTCAATGGTTCTTTCATCGACGGACAAGTTCATGATTCCTTCACCAATACTAATGGCATCTATGACATTCACTTCATCATCAAATATTTGGTCATTTGACAATGTTCTTCAAATCACAGTTTCTACTGCCAAATGGATTATGGTCTTTCAAAAACTGTCCAAAGTATCCTGTTTGATTCTTCCATGGAACATATCTTTATCTTGTTCCAAACTTTTGTAATGTGAGCCACAGATATCACCTAACTTATTTAAAGGACCACTGTGCTCCAGATGGCATGCTCAGAAGCCGAACCAAACGTTGTTTCCAATTTAGTCATCCTCTCCTGGTCTTAAAGCTTTGCATTAGCATTGCCTCTATCGTGTCTATCATTAAGTCAGTAAGCATGTGTGCAGTATTTGTCTGTTCTTATGATGCTGTGATGACCTTTGATAAATGTTTGGCAAACTTCAGGATGGTTATCTTTGAAATATCGTGGAGGTACAGTATATTCTTCCCGTCCGAGTATACAAATTGTGCAGATGCTGTAAATACTGGTAGAATGCTACGTAGGGATGTTAACTGAGTTCCCAGCTAAGAACTGCTGTGTAATTTCAACATGGTGTATATTTAGCACCCACACCTGATGTTTTACTTCTACTGGACACTATCTTGATGTGATTTGATCTTCTCATCAATAAATCCAGCAGGGTCAGCATTTTCAGGTCTGTAACATCAGGCGATACAAGCATTATAAATATACTTTCAAGATCTTCGATGTTGACATCCTCGGTATTTTCTATCAAAATAGAGAGCATGTTCATTAGGCATTTCAGAGCTCTCAATGCTCTAGGGTATGATTTTCACTCAACATAGCATTGATTGAGTTTCCTACTTACACTTAAGCAATCACTCCATCCAGGCCAGTGCCCCCCGCTAATACACATGAGAGTATGAAACCCACCAAGCTGGAGTACTACACTTTGGAGGTCTTCTTTGGCAGAGGAAGTCGTCGTGATCAATCTTGATTTATAATTAACCGGTAGATCAAATGTAACTAATGGAGACAGTCATTGTCTACTTGCCAATTGATGTATATTATATTTCACATTGCTTAACATTGGAATACATTAATTTTCTATTTATTATGAAGAAACTTTGGGCTTAAAAAGTGGTTAAATTCTGTTTTCGTAAGTGCCCCAGGCACTTACTGTATTATTTTGAATACGGTACATTACAGGTTTTGAGCTTTCATACTATACCTTTGCATTTATTAAAATTACGACTACAGGTCCTGTTGTCGTAATGAAAAGATCGTTTTGTTAAGAATCTTAAGCTCTTTCTCTACCTGTCCATTTCTTGACATAGATCTTAACAGTTCTGACTTATATATTAAGTAATTTGTCCTAAAAATTTCAAGAATTTGTACATTATGATTTATGTGATCTACTTTAATACATATAGGAAAAAGTTGAAAACAGTCCGACTATTGCGGCATGGAATTGAAGATCTTGGATTCAAAATCCGGGGTGGACTGGACTTTGGAACAGGAATATTTGTGTCTGAGGTTGTGCCAGAATCCCTTGCTGATATAAAGGGTCTAAAGGTAAGTGGTGATCATCATTGGCATGGGTATTTACTTCCACTTTACTAAAAGAGAAATAGTCCTTCAGATTCTTATGTTATCATTTAGTCTATATCATTGCTTAAAATTGTCTTAAGTAATGCTATGTAATCAGTACAAATGGTAATGTTAACCCTTCTCTTTAGTATACCAGGGTTGTCTACTGGAAGATTTGCAATTTTGACCCTTTCAATTGTTACCAACTCAAAATCTTTAAAAAAAAAAAAAATCAAAGGGAGTACAGTATCAGAATATCCTATTGAACACCAATTGGAAAAATGGTGATATACAATGAAAACAAAAAAGGTGACAGGTCGCCCAATAAAACATCCACAAATTTGCATAATAATTGCATATTGGTGCCTGAGATTTGAAAACACTGTTTAATTAATAATTTTAAAAGAATTTTGATTAAGCTTTTACTTTTTTTATGTTTTTGTTAGCAGGGATAAGGAGATTGCAGAATTGTTTGAAAATGAAATTTATATTTTAAAAAAAACAAAAAAAACCTTACTTTACTTTTCTTTTACTGCAACTAAGGAGATAGAAAATAAGTGTAATGAAGGTTCAAATCAAAGTTTTCATTTGCAAAGTGCTTTTAAATTTTACAATGGCATATCTAGACAATTTGAACTTTAAAACTTTAAAACTAGATGTTCAAAACTTTAAACTGTTAGGAGGCTAAAATTTTAATGAAGAGCCAAAAAAGGCCATTGTTTTAAAATATGAAGCTTTTACCAAAATTTTGGGACCTTTAAAAAGTTCTGGACCTATTACCAAAATTTGTGGACCTTTTACCAAAATTTCTGGACCTTTTTACCAAAATTTTGGGACAATTTACCAAACTTTCTGGACCATTTACCAAACTGTCTGGACCTTTTATCAAAATTCCTGGACCTATTAACCTTTTTGGGAGTCTTTGAGGAGTCAGACAACCCGGTAACCCCCTGGCTACACCCATGAACAGATCAGTTTCACGATATACTTTTTCAGTTTTTATGGACCTGTTCACCCATTTTGGTTTTTATCTTTAGCCAGGAGATGAAATTATTAGAATTAATGGATACAGCTTAGGAGAAGCCATCCACTCTGAAATTCTGGCTCTGCTGAAAATACGCAACCAAACCCTGGAGCTGAAAATCAGACGTAAGTACAGTACCTTGCACGCACTTCTTCTTCCTTCTTCCTCCTTCTTCCTAAGACTCTGCCTCCTTCACACTTGAAGATTATTGCAGAGAAACAGAGGTACATAAGATTTTGACTGGGCTGGAAGTAGGTGTACACTGGGTGTTCACCCTGCTCTGTTCGAGGAGTAATTTGAGAACCAGGCATGAGGTGAGGAACCCTGCCACCCAGTCATTGGCCACTTTTCCCAAAGGCCTAGTGTGATGCAGAAGACAAATCTCTGCACTTGATGTCAGGGTTAAGCTAAATCCATCCGAGCCATCAGGCTCATAGGGTCAGTGCTTATCCACAGTTTCAATGGTGCAAGTGGATGAGAGTACATGACTCTTCCTGGACGGGATGCCAGTCCATCACAGGTTACCTCCACAGTAGTGCTGGTACTTATTTTACAGCTGAGTAAACTGAAGCATGTAGAGTGAAGTGTCTTGCTCAAGGACACAATGCAACACTCACGATGGGAATCAAACCTGGTGCCTTTTGAATACGAGCATGATCCCTTAACCACTGCACCTCAAGATGTCAGGGTATCACTGCTAAATTAACCTTTCTGGGTTTTATATTGACAGCTTGTTTTAGCCAATCACGCACGAATTTACCTAGCAACAAAATCTGCGTAACTTAGTGGGGCAAACATCCTATGCAATACTGGCACAGTACAGCTAGTTAGCGGCATGCGCTCATGCTGCTCAATGCAACTTACTGTACAAAACAAATTTCTGCACACACAGACTGAGTGATGGAAAAATGGTGAACAAAAATTACTTATACAGGCCCTCTGCGGGCTTTGTAAATCTGATTGCTGTTACCCAAAACAGTTTTAAAACTTTATTCTTTCCCTTTTCGATTAAATATTTTTGAAAATTCAATAGAATTCAGCTTCTAATAACAACGCATCGTATGCACTTTCTTGAGAAATTGCGGCACTAACGTACTATTAAGCCGGTAATAGCAGGACCGTTCATCGCGATCCTGCTAGCCGTGATAATTAATAAACTACAGCTGCCGGGTCCAAATCAATAAGTCCTTAAAATATGCATCATTATTGCTAATCATTTTATGAAATGAGAAGCAAAACTGCTAATCAAATTTTTTCAAACAAATTGCTCCCTGTAAATGATGTCATATAGGAACTGCAAAAACTGCCCATAGTGTGGTCATTTACAAAAGACAGGTAAATCTATAAGTAGCTTCATAATGTCAAAATGAAAAATTACTTCTATAGATTTGTCAGTATGTCAAATCTTGAACGAAATAATAAGTCATTGTTTCCATTTCTAGGAATGGGTCTTGTACCAATCAAAACAACGGCTAACGAATCTGTATCGTGGATGTTTGTAGCTGGGCATAAGTCATCAGCTGTAAGTATGATTGAAAAGTTTACAATTTTGAAAACTTTTTATTATTATTATTTCTATCTGGTTTAGTACAAAATAAAAAGTCTTCATACCCTATTTCATTGGCATTTTCATGTGGCATCATACCAACATGAGCTGGGTACGTCTTGGTTACCGGAACTCAGTTTTTTCCCAAGTGAAAGAATTGTTTTGGTAAATTCAGTTTCCATAAAAAGTTACTCATCAGAAAATATCTTTCAATTTTTGGGAAATTTTCTTCATTTTCTGAAAATTTCCTTCATTTTCTGAAAATTATTTTATTTTTAGAAAATTTCCTTATTTTGGGGAATATTCCTTCAATTTAACAAAATTTGGCCTATTTTTGTAAAATTTTGTGCAATTTAGGAACATTTTTGGGAAATTTTGGCCAAAATGCACTTTTTTCTAAGATACCTAATAATTTGACTACCTTTTTCAATTATTTGAGTAATTTTACAATTTAACCTCCCAACTGGAAAGAAAAGCATGCAACTGGGAACTTGGTGAAATTCTCTCAAGGGGCAGTTTTCCCCCTGACCCCACTTCCTATGCCTCTGGTCCTACCCTGCAAGCACATGGTCAGCTTAACCAAGTTGAGCTCACCATTTAGCTAAGGGTATGATTCCTAAATTGAAAATGATTGATATCTTTCCAGGAAAAACATCTTGATCAAGTCATGACACAGCGAGAAAGCGCCACCCAGCTAGAAGAGAATGACCGCAAAGTGTTTGTTAATCTATCATCCGGTGCCAAGCTTGGGTGTGGTATTGGCAGCAACCAGGAATGGGGAATGGGCATTTACGTTTGTCGAGTTACACCAGATAGCGTGGCAGATACTCTTGGCTTCAAGGTATAATTTTACCTTGTTTTAAAAGTTGCTTGTTATAAATAATGTCTTGGGAGGGGGGGGGGGGGTGAAGGGGTGGGAGTGAAGTTATTGATTAAATTCCTGATTGTTCTTTATGTTCTTCTTGACATCTTCTCTCTACTGTACATATACTTCTCTTATTATTGGCACAGGTGGGGGATCAGGTGATTGAGGTCAATGGCATCAGCTATCTTGATATATCTCACGATGAAGCGGTCTTGAACATGAAAACCAGCAGGTACCTCACGATTGTTCTTCGATCCAGAAGGGTAATATTATAAAAAAAATTATCTCTTTAACCGTGATATATTGGAAAAATCCAGTATAGTGGCAAATTGCTATGTAGAGCTTCATGGAGCAAATTTACTATGTGTTTCTTAGATTATTATTTCCCATTCATTGTTTATTCTTTGACTCAAATATCATTTTTAACGGAATACTTCAGGGGTCTCATCTTATATGAAAGAGGACTTCAAAAGAAACAAAATAGTGAAGAAAGCATCCCAAAATCTTATTCCGTTAGGAGATATTAAAAGATTAGTTTGGGGGTCAAGCAAGTCCATTTTATATGAAAGAGGACTTCAAAAGAAACAAAATGGTGAAGAAAGCATTCAAAATTTTATTTCCCTAAGAAGATATTAAAGGATTAGTTCAGGGGTCAAGCATGTCCATCTTATATGAAAGAGAAATTCAAAAGAAACAAAATGATGAAGAAAACGTTTACAAATCTTATTCCTTAAAGGAGATATTAAAGCGTTAGTTTAGTAGTCAAGCAAGTCCATCTTATATGAAAGTTAAAAATCTCATTCCGTTAAGGAGATATCCAAGTTTAAAGTTTGGTATCATTTCTGTAGAAAGACTGAAATCAAACTAGTTGTGATGTCACAGCCTCAGATTCCTTAAAGTCTATCTATTTTGAAGAAACTTAATTTAATTCTTTACTATTTAAATTATATTTCTTCAAATTTTTTTTAGGTGGTATATTATAAATACCCTTCCTAGATTCAGTTTACTACTTTTTTGACATATCCCATGGTTTTTAAGCCACAACATCGCAGGACAAAGTATGATAGAATACATAAAGACTGAGGAACCGAAGCTATGCCATCACAACTAGTCTGATTTTAAACTGACCAAACTTTAAACTTAAATATTTCCTTAACGGATTAAGATTTTTTGAATGCTTTTTCACCATTTTGTTTCTTCTGAAGTCCGCTTTCATATAAGATGGACTTGCTTGACCCCTGAAGTAATCCTTTAACGCAAAAATTTAACAAGTGACTATATTTAATTACAATTATTAAACCAAATTTCTAAAATCATCAAAATATTTGACATTTTGAATTATTTTGATAACGGAATAAAGTTGTATTTTAAGAAACACATTTTGCCAAAGTTGTACTGCTATACTAAGATTTTACCAATGTATTTTGATTTGTGTTTATGACCTCCTGCTTGTGACAATGCACATCTAACATGCCTGCCTTAAAAGCATGTTAGATGTGCACTGCTTAATGAGTCATACTTGTATGCGAGAAATACATGTAGCAGGTTTGACTTTTGTCGCAAGTCCTCGAGCAAGACATTTTACTCTGCTTACTTCAGACAGTTCTGCTGTAAAATGAGTACCATGCAGCACTGCTGGGAGGTGACTGGTGTTCCATCCAGAGGAGTCATGTGCTCTCATCCATGTGCGCCATAGAAACCAGGGATAAGCACTGGCCTTATGGGCCTAATGGATCGGATGGATTTAACTTGCAACTTTTAATAGCATGTGTCTGTTGCTGTTATAAGTTACATGCAAATCAGAGCAAGGCACAAAGCTTTCCTTGCAGAATTTTAAAGGTCAATTAATATCTGGAAGTGATTAACCTACTAGACAGAGTTTTGTAGTAGTAACAGTCTTTTGAACAAAATGAAACCTTATGTTTTGCAAGTGAAGGTTGATCATAAGAGATTTGCCTTCCAAAAGTGTGTGTTAGTGTGTGTGTGGGTGGGGGGGGGGATACAAATTAAAAAATTGTGAGGGACGTATAATTGCAAAATCACACTGAGATACAAAAAAATCACCATACAGAAAATATGAATTCAGAAAAAGTGAGGGGCAAATACCCTCCCAAAAACTATGTCTTTGTGGCTAAACAATGAATCCTCTATACTGAATTTGTAATGAATGGCTGTGTCTCTCCTTTTCTCTCTTAAGTAATATAACGTCAAAGCGTTAATTGCGCAAGCACATCCCTCCATTTCCCAAGATCTCTGGCAATATGTTCACTCCGATGCCTAAAGAAGAGGCATCTGTCTTTATTCAAGCCATTTAGTGCGGCTTCTACCCCAATGGCTGTTTGGATAGCTGAAAAGTTTTAAATTCTCTTGTATATTTATCTATAAGTAACTAGAAATGATTAGAAAGAATATTTTTTGTATTATAATTTTTCGTACCTGTAAATTTACAGGTGTTGTATCTGTAGGTCATAATTGGTTGCAGTCCTCAATTTGAAATGAAAAAAAGAAAGGATTTACCATGATTTGTCTTTCTTCTTAAAAATTTGTTCCAGCAAACATAGTCACAAACTTAATAAGGCAAATAATGAGGCTACTTATCTTAATAAAAATTAATCACTCAACCACACAATAAGGACTTCATATGTTGCTAATTTGACACTTAACACCAACTTCCACAACAACCCAGGACCAAATAGAGAACTAAAACAATGGAGCCATTGATAAGGGAAACTTGATCCTAATTGCTTGTGGTTTTCAGAATAAAGAAAATAAAGAGGAAAAGTCGAGGACGACGAGTGAACACACAGTTACAATAACGGGGTCGTTGCCTGCATATTCGGTTATGAGAGTAACAATGCTATTACGAAACGCTTAATACGACCCGGACGAGAACACAGGTACGACGTACGGACAGACATAACATTGACAACCAAGTCAATGTCCACGGCCTTTGATAACCAGTTGTGGTGCACTGGCATGTCTACCCAACCCAGGCTTTTTTTTTTTTTTTTTTTTTTTTTGGCTTGAACCCAGGGCCTTGTGGTCTGTAGACAGGTATGATAACCGCTACACCACAGTAGGTAGATGTGAAGAAAAGTCTGACCCTACCTGCTTTTATATCAGGTTGGGTCTGACTGTTTGAAACTTTAAGGAGCATAACAACTAATGCAACAGAAAATACTCATGATGCAATATTCTTCCTTAGGAGAAATGATCTGCCAATCATTTACAGTTAATGCACATTATTACCTCAGGCATTATGATACACAGCTATTTTATCACCAGTTTGAAAACAAATTTTCCCACTAAGACACCTAAGACGGATGAGTGATTTCAATCACAAAAGTCCCTTGATTATTCAGCTCTGGCTTCTGTAATCTTATACACAAACAACCTTGGGCTACTTGACTGTGGTGTGCATGGGAATGGCAGATAAACAATCATTGTTTGGAGTGGAATACACTGAACAGGAAGTCGGGTTGGTAATTGTCATACCTGGGTTTTCAGGATTAACTCAGGTGTCAGGTGCGGGTAGGCTTAAAGAGAAACTTTTCGGCATGAATTGTCATCCTGAATGCATCCAAAATTTGTACACAAATTTGCATACTGATGCCCCCCAAAAATATAAGAGATATGAAATGGGAAATTTGTAAGTGATGTTGATAAAGTTTTTGTTACATTCATGGTTTTAAACAATTTTGAATTGTTTGATCTATTATTGCCTCTGCAAGTCCATGATAGACAAAATTATGTACATTGCTTTATTCTGAGTACCTTGTACATGAAGTCTCACTTCAAGTCATTTAATACTCTAGCTGTCTGCCTGACCTTTACTTCAGGGGTGTGTCTAGCTGTTAGATTTGCGGGGCTTAAGCCCCGAAAACACGTCTTATTAAAATGGTCACCTCACTCACTTGGCAAATATTGAGGGTGTTTAGTCCTAAATTGTAAAGTTTGTTCCAAAATTGATGATTTTTGTTCCAAAATTGAGCATTTCTGTTTTAAATATTGAGGAATTTTGTTCTAAACATTGAGGATTTCTTTCCAAAAATTGATAATTTTTGTTTAAAAATTGAGGATTTTTGGTCAAAAAATGAGGAATTGTGTTCAAAAATTGAAGATGTTTGGTCAAGATTTAAAGATTTTGGTTAAAATTTGAAGATTTTTGGTCCAAAATTGAAGAGTTTTTGTCCAAAATTGAAGATGTGTGGTCCAAAATTGAAAATTTTAGTCCAAAATTGAAGATTTTTAGTCCAAAATTGACGATTTTTGGTCCAAAATTAAAGATTATAGGTGCAAACCAGAAGATTTTGGACCAAAATTAACCATAATTCAGTCGGTACACAGATAAAAAAAAGCCAACATCTCTTGTTTTCTGTGATTCATTTGATATTTCAGTTTATGATATTTATTGCTCCTGACAAGATAAATTTATGGGGGATACAACACTTTATGAGGAGCTACTTCCCCTATAGCCCCTTTTAGACATGTCACTGTTATACCTACATTTCACAGTTTAACAATACTCTGATATGCTGATATCACTGTTGACTTCCATATATCATAAAGAGCTATCACCTTCAGTACTTGTTATTTTGTCCAGCCCATTTATCACATAGTAAAAGGATTAAAGATTTTTCACATGTGTGTTGTTTTCACCTTCGCTTGATGGTGAAAGCTTAGGGCAAAGTTCTCTTTTTATTTCAGTTTGTACTCGCATGAAATACAGACATGGAGTGTTTGATTTTGAATTCCCCTTGTTTGATCTTGATGAATTGTAAATAAATGACTTTGTCAGGCATTTATTCATAAAGGAAAAAATCCCGTGAATTTTCATTCTTATTTTTAAGTTAAAGGGCAATAAACTTACAAAGTGGTGAAAAAACCACGTAGATTGCTAGAGTGTGTTGAAAAGTGACCTCACAGTGTACAGTGTGATGTCATAATGGCAAACCTAAGACAATTTTTGTGTATTTCTTTGAAAATTTATTGCCTCCTAAATTACTGGAAGCATTTTTTGTTTAATTATTGAGATGCGGGTATCATTTTATAAGAACAAGGTTTGCTCATCTGCTCACGAACCTTACAATCTAAGTACAACAAAAAGACTTTAGTATTGCAAGGTCACGCTCATGAAATCTTGTAATGTAATAACTCCAAACGGAACACAATATTAACCTGGTGTTTCCAACAATTTGTTTCTTCCATAGTCCTCTATCAAATAAATGAAAACATAATCATTCATGGAAATATTTCTTTAAAGCAAGGGTTCGTAATAGGCGGCCCGTGGGCCAAATTCGGCCCGCCAGACAATCCAATCTGGCCCGCAAACAATAGTCATTATATAATGCAATACAATGCATTGCATGTAAGACCATTCTGAATGAGATCGGTAAAAATCGCAAAATGCTCGTTTACTTGGGTTTTTTCCTAGGCAGATCAGCTCACTAAAACTATGGCTTATCTAATAAAATGTTATCTTTAGTTCCACTATAAATTGGGCTCGCGGCTTGTCAAAGGAACGTGGATAAGAGAACCGCTGACAACTGAAGGTGGATAAGGGAACCACTGACCGCTTGTTTGTATTCAGGGATTGTTTTGACGGGCTTTGTTTGTCATGTCATGTCATGGTTTTGCCATGCAATTGATCCACGGCCTGAAGCTGTTGTGAAATTATGGCCCTTCAAAAAATTTAAATAAAAACCCTTGCTTTAAAGGAATGACTTACATTGAACTTTTTCAGGCAACCCAAGAGCTGATCGTTACAGGGAGAGTCATTCCGAAAACTGGGTGAGTAAGATCTACTTTCTCCTTTGTTTAAAATGGGATAAGAAAGTAGGCTGCAGTTGTTTGTAAGCCTACCCATGGGTGTATCCAGAAAGTCGACCCTCCCTTCCCCTTCCCCCCCAAAAAAGAAAATGATCCAGAAATGTTGCTAAAAGGTCCAGATTTTGATGCAATGACCTTCTAATTTTTTTTGGCAGTGACCTTTAAACAAAATTTGCTCGTCAGGAAAATGTAGCTAGGCTTCCAAATTACATTTTAATGACCACTATTTTGACACAATATCGAACAACTATTTATGTCATTAGAACATTGTTTTGTTCTACCACCCCCCAAATCCTACTCCCCTAGTGCAATCCTGTCAGAGTGAGCCCCTCTGCTTCTTATTATGCCTCTGCTACCTACCTGATTTTTAACTTAATTTTACTTGACAGATCTTCACAGGAGCGATATTCAAATCCTGGACCACCTGTTGCACAGAAACCTGTTTATCAGAAAGAAGTTTCTACTCCACCAATTACAATCCCAGCAGATATCATAATTGAGCCGAGACCTAAGTCACCGGAACCGCTTTATGCAGAGGTCAAGAAGAAGCCATCTTCGGGAAATGAAAACTGGAGTTATGGGCCTACTGCAGTGGTAGTGAGTGATACTATGTCTTGATTTTTTTCTTCTTCTTTTTTTGTTGTTGTAATTACAAATAGAAACTCTTTGAAAATTGTACTTCACTCTTATTAACATAAAGAGAGTTGTTTTAAAGCTTTCTTACAATAATCTACAGAATTACAATCTTTTGGTAGTTTTATACATTTTCTTCTGCCTCTGAATTTGAAATTTTTCTTTTCTTTTTTAGACATCCAAAGCATATTTTTAATGCAACCCGAGTTGTTTTCAGTCGTTCTTCATCATTGTTTAATACGCGAATCATTTCTTATCTTTTTTGTATGTAGCATGCCTGTGTGAACTCACTTCTGCACATTTCTAGTTTAGTTGGTTATAGGTCCACAACTGAAAACCGAATAGGTTATTGCTAAGATACAAAAACTATTCTTATAATCTGGGACAAACCACTATGAGGAGTTTTGATCTTTCCCTAAAAAGTTTGTCCCAGTTTATATTGTTCATAGCTTACGGAGGTTTCCATTTTGTACATTACGCCATTCAATTTAATGTTAAGTCTATGAGAATTCTATTGGGAAAATGGACTAAACACGAAATACTGTAGCAACTAAAGATAGACAGTGAATTATTTTTGACTCTACTGATTGTTTAAGAGATGCAGTGGTTAGGGAGTCATGCTCCTATATGAAAGGTTCTGTGTTCCATTCCCTCCGCAAACGCTGCATTATGTCCTTGAGCAAGACAACTTACTCTACTTGCTTCAGTTCACTCCGCTGCTATGGACTGGTGCCCCTTCCAGGGAGACTCATGTAATCTCATCCGCTTGCGCCATGGAAACCGGGGATAAGCACCGGCTCTGACTCGAATGAAATAGCTTCTATTGTTTGTTTGCAGATGAAAAGCAGTGTGATTGCTGATGCATAAACTCCCTAATTTTTCTATGGTCATACCTGCCAAAATGGAGATTCATGCAGAGAAAAGGACTGCAAATTTGTAGGGAGATTGTACTTGTAGGGGCACATGAAGGGTCACCTCTAAGGGGGCAAGAAGTCAAAAATTTCCGGTTACAAATTGCACGTGTAAATTAAGTTTCCATCAAACGTCACTTCTAAGTGGTGAGTCTTGCACAATTTCCGGGAAATTTCCTTCATTTTGCAAAGTTTTTTCAACGTTTAAAAAATTTCTTCAGCTTTCAAGAAATGTCCTGCATCACATGGTAGCACAGCCAAAATTCTATTCAAATTTCCCCAAAAGTTGCTGTTCATCGGGAATTGCATAACAGAAAAACATTTGAGATTTTGAATTTGCAGATTGTCATTGTCTCTCAATTAATTCCCCAATTGTATCCCAAGTTCCCAACCGGGTAGCAGAGAACATGAGACTGGGTAGTGAGTATGAAACTGGGCATTTCCCCCCACCTTTATCCTTCCTGCTCCTCACTTCCTATGCCTCTGTGTTCTAAAGTCTGGCCATCAAGGTACATGTAGATCAAGTTTTTGATTTGATTTGTTGCAGGCCAGGAAGCAACTTGCGGAGGAGATTAATAAGAAGCCTACAGCGGAGGTTGACTGGTGGGAGGCCATTCCCTCTTCTCTGGTAAGACTAAACAATTATAGCTGAGAAATCAAAGTTTGTCAAATGTTTTAGTATGTGCAAAAGTAATGACGTATGAAAAGAAACAGCTAAAATGATTATTTGTTATTCTTCCACTCATCACAAAACCAAAACCCACCCTAACCTCTTATCAATCTCCACAACAAAATCAAAAATCAACTTTCAAACTACACCTCCATCTATACTGATGGCTCCAAGGAAGGCGACAAGACAGCGGCTGCTGCCGTCATTCAAGACATCACCCTCAGTAGCAGACTTCCTGACTACTCGTCCATCTCTTCAGTCGAGGCAAATGCCATTCTCCTCGCCCTCAACTTCATTGAGTACTCTCCACTCAGCCACTTTGCCATCTTCTCCGACTCCAAGGCTGTTCTTACTTCTTTACTCAATCTTAAATGGGATTACTTCACATTCTACCTCCTCCTCTGGAAACTCCTTTCGCCCACCCTCTGCAGGAAAAGTATTCTTTTCTTCTGGATGCCCAGCCATGTTGGCATCCCTGGCAATGACAGGGCTGATGCAGCCGCTAAGCTTGCCCTTAACCTCCCCCCTACCTCATTTCTTAAAACCCTTTCTGACATCAAACCGCTTATCGCTTCCCTTGTTCGTGACCGCTGGCAAACCTCATGGGACTCCTAAATTGATAATAAACTCCATGTCATCCAGCCCACCATTCCGATCAAACCCACCATAAACAACCTCTTTCGTGTCGACAACTTTCATACTACCCATCTTAGAATAGGTCATACCCACCTCACTCACTCCTACCTCCTTATTGGCTCCGCCCAACCCCTCTGCAACAATTGCCATTGCACCCTCACAGTCCATCATGTTTTCCTTGCTTGCCCCCTGTACAACCTTCCCGGAGCTTCCCTCGCTCCCCACAACTCAATTGCCGAGTTCTTGCCAGAAAAACCCTTTGGATAATAAAATTATCTCCTTCCTTCATCTTACTTCCCTTTACAACCATATTTCAGTCCTCTTCTTCCCCCTCCCCTTTCCCCCCTTCCCTCCTCTGTACTTTGTTTTTTTACCCATGCACCTTCTCTCTCAATCCCAGCTTTCTGATTTTTAGTTCTTGTATTTCTCTCATTCTCCCCCTGTTTTCTGTCCTTCCTACCTCTAGAATGATCTAAGTTTCAACCTCGTTAAATCCTCATCAAAAAAAAAAAAAAGTTCTCCAAATTTTAAACATTAAAGGTTCTCAAATTGCATTATACTGCTAAATCTGGGTTAAACCAAATTCTCCCATTTCAAATAGTTGGGGGAAGAACCAAAAATATCAATGAGCAATTTTCTTTGTTGTCCCTTTCTGAGGTCACAAAATATTGCACATTTTGTGCTAATTAGGTATCTAAGTTTTTAGATACTGTAATTTTTAATTTATTTTGATGGAACTTTTTGCTGTCTTTTTTTATAGCATATTTGAAACCATTTAAGCTCATATTGTTGTACCTGTCCATATACAATACCTTTTAAAAAGTATTCATATATACTTCAGAGATTTGAAGCATTCTGATTGGTTCACACTCGTTGTTAATCCTCTACTTTAATGAACGGTTTTGGTTTATCATACATATGATTGGGACTAACAATTGAATGGAAGAAGTTACAGCATATGCACCTAGTTGTGGATCAATGATTTCCACTGTGATGTCATTGACAACAGGACAGCACTGTACTGTCATTGACAACAGGACAGCACTGTAATGTCATTGACATCAGGACCCCACTGTCATGTCATTGACAACAGGACAGCACTAGCTGTCACGTCGTGTCATGTCATCGACGACAGGACAGCCACATGTACATGAGTGATCCCATTAAGAAACCTAACATAATCACAAAAGTGCCCTGATTACTCAGGGCTGGCTTTCTGTAATCTTATAAACATATGCATTCCATTTGGTGGGGGATAATTACAAAATTGCAATGGAGAAAGAAGTACTGTATGTTGATATCATGATGCATTTAGAAGTCATCAAATTTTTGGGGTAGATTTGACATCATGTTTTTGGACCACAAATACCCTATGAACTTTTCCTATTTTTCAAAATTTCCTGCAACTCTTGTCCCTCTTCAAATACATCTATCTGGGTCAGACTCCCCCTTCTCTATTTTTAAGCAGAATTCAAAAAATAAACATAAATTCTGAAAAACATTGTCCCCCCTCTATTAGGAGAAAAATTATGGTCCCATGGCCACCCCACTTTGTGAAGATTATGGTCCCATGGCCACCCTACTTTGTAAAGGAGAATTACTCCTCTGCATCATATGCAGTGGTGGCACTATGGGTGGAGTGGAGGTGGGATTTGCCACCTACCCCTCAAGATCCTTTGCTGCATCTACCCCACCCCATTCAATTTTGCTAAGTGACACATTTTGTCCGATTTATAACATTTTGCCCCCATAAAAACATTGCCGCTCTCTTGCCCCCAACCCCATGATCAAAATCTTTTTGCCCTCACTGATCACATGCTGTAAATACTCTCATGTTTGTTTAAATGACAGTGAACATTTTGTTTGTTTAGTTTTCCAAGGAGGATGTTGATGGCCGAGATCTCGTAAAGTGGAGATTGTCAAAGATGGCCCCCTGAACATGTTCCTGGAGGGTGGGAACAAGACTGTACTCGGCGGAAAGATTGTTGTCGCAGATCTGTATCCAGATGGTGCGGCATTTAGAGCAGTAAGTTATTATCTGTTATCTTCAGTGTCAACGGAGCGTCATTTGTACTCTTTATTAAGATTAAGCGGAGATGAGAGACTGAGGATTTTCAGTGACTGATATTCGGACAGAAATTTAAGGAATTCCATTACAGATTTTGAGCTGTCCTCTCTTCGATTCATCTCAACATTTCCATGCAATGAAAATTATTCAAATTTTGATGAGCCATAATTTGAAAACTACGGGAGCATTTGACATAATTGAAGACAATTCTGTCCAGCTTTTCTGATTGTATAATATCACTGCCTGACCATGTTTATTTGTTTAAGGTGCAGTAGACAAGGAGTCATGCTCATATGTGAAAGGTACCAAGTTCGATTCCCATCACGAGCACTGCATTGTGTACTTGAGCAAGGCACTAATGTGCAATTAATACCAGTTTCAGATGGGGACTTCACCTGAGATGGACTAGAGTCCCATCCAGGGGTGCCAGATGTGAAATACTATCATACACTTAGCCCCATGTAAAGCAGGGAAAGCACTATATACCTTTTTAAACCTAGTTTAGCAGAACATGGTTTCTTAAGTACTTCGACCAATCAAATGCTGGGGGACTTTTCCTTTGTTTTCCAACCAATCAGGTGCAGGTTTGAGGGAAAAAGTTAAGTAGCAATACGCGCCCGTATTTCATTCAGGTATAACGCATGTATGATACGTGTGCTTGAAAACAATTTTTCATATGCTTGGTCCCATACCATGCGTGAATTGTGCAGACTGCCAAGATTCCTCCAGTATTTTATTGGTCAATATAAGATTCCTCCAGTATACAATTAGTTTATTATGGACACGTGAATCTCGGCCATGTGACATTATTTAAATTAGTTATCGAGAGATTGCAGATTCTGATTTGAAAAGGTCTATAGGCCCTGCAGGCTTGATGGGATTAAACCTTTACTCTACCACGTGGCGATGTATTTGCCGTTTTGGGTGGCCCGTCTTTGACTCTGTCTTCCAGGCGCATTTTTACAAAAAGTGCTGGTAGAGTAAGAGTTAATCAACCCACAACAAGTGTGCCAACTCGAAAATATATGCAGCATGGTCTCAGTGGGTGGCCCACCGGGTCACTGAAGCGGAACGAGCCCGACTTTGCTGGTCGAAAGACACAGGACCCGTTGAATAATTAGCCTGTGATTAACCCTTACTCTACCACGCGGCGATATTATCGCCGTTTTGGGTGGCTCGTCTTTGAATCCGCCTCCCAGGCGCATTTTCTAAAAAGTGCTGGAAGAGTTAGTGGTTAACTTTATTCTTGATAAACTTTTACTTTATTTTATGATTCGTTTTGCACATCCATTTTTGTTTGTAAGAGAACCAATTCCAAACATTCAGTGTGCAGCCCTTTCCTTTCAGTATGCTATCATAGGGGCATTAATGATATGCCCAACGTGCATCAGATAGAGGCATCATATTACATTCGCTCGTGTTGGCAATGTAATTAGTTCGTAGCTGTGCCATGCCAAGCAAATAATGATATCATATTAGGTTGCCCTTGCTCTGGCGAGGTGTGTGATGTGCAACCGTCGATTTTGGCCAAAATTGGAGGTTGCAGTGCGGAAAGCGGAGGTACACCTCATAAAGGAGAACTGGCCATAACACTACAGATGCCTTTCACATAATTTAAAGACAATTCTGTTCAGAAAGTTTTTCTGGTTGATATAATATCACTACCCGTCCATTTACTTGGGTTGCACATCTTTCTTTACAGAGAACCTATTCAAAGGAGACCAGATAATGATGTTAGAGGGCGTATCACTAGTGAATGTGACTCTGGAAGAAGCTGAAATTATCTTCAAGGAAAACATGGGCGGAAAACTTGACGTAAGCTTCCTTTGTAATAAGTTGAATGTTTAGGAATTCTCATGAAAGATCTGTTTAATATTCCCATGAATTTTCATGTGCAACTATATGATAGCATGCAAGTACTGTATATGATAGTAGGAAACTATATGATAGCAGGAAACTACATGATAGTGGGCAACTATATGATAGCAGGCAACTATATGATAGCAGGCAACTACTGTATATGATAGCGGCAACTATATTTTAGTGGCCAACTATATGATAGTGGAAACTATAAGATAGTGGCCAACTATATGATAGCGGGCAACTGTATGATATGGGGCAACTATATAATAGCGGGCAACTGTATGATAGTGGGCAGCTGTATGATAGCGGGCAAATATATGATAACAGGCAACTATATGATAGCGGGCAACTATATGATAGCAGGCAACTATATGATAACAGGCAACTATATGATAACGGGCAACTATATGATAGTGGGCAACTATATGATAGCGGGCAACTATATGATAGCTGGCAACTATACAATAGCAGGAAACTATATAGTGGCAAAATGGTTTGGATAGATTTAGCTTAGCTTTTTAAACCCTTGATGAAGTGCTCATCTCTTAGTGGGAGGTTTATTTTAGGGAGGATGATTGGTCACATTATTAACAGTATTTAGGTTTGTAGTTTGAACTTGTTAGAACAGAATTTAAAGAAGAGTCTCAGTTAATTCAATTTAATTCACTTTATTTACTTGATAGGCCACTGGCCTTTTCATATCTACAAATGGCAATGCTTACAGCAACAAAATAGAACATATAATACATTAATTTTCAACAAACTTACGGTAAATTGGATTATGCAACTAATCATATGAATCAATTTCTCTTTGAAATACCCAAGCCTTTTCTAAAAAATGACGTATATTAAATAAAAGGGATTTACTCTTTGTGCGTAACATATAATGGCACAGCTGAAGTGATAGATTAAAATGAAATTACTTTGGAATTGATCTTATTTCAGAATAGCATGGGCATTCGAGCAAAAACATGAAACTCATCTTCAAGTTTGTGCATGTTACAAAATGTCGAATTTTAATGCAGATTTGAAAAGTTAAATGGGGTTTGAACTGTGGTCTGCAAACAGAGCTTGTCCATTCATCAATTAGCTCAATCTTAAAACCTAGAATTCTTATTCTGCCGATTTCTGTTTCAGGGTTCAGAGAAGCTGAGGATGATTGTCGCCGTAGCTCCGCCCAAGAGTTACGAAGACGAAATGTGAGTGACAGATTTTCTTGTAATTTCCGTGAATGCATTCATATTAAAATCAATTGCATGAGGAAATAACCATCCTTATGAAGAATGGTCCATCAATCATTCATGAGTTTTGCACAAAGTCCTCCCAAGCATATAATGTATATTTGTATTTAGGCTTAGCCAAGGACTAATCTCCTTCGTATCACTGAACAGCAGTTATGTGGCTTGAGCCCCAGATGAATGACCTATTGTGTAGAGTGTAACAGGAGCTGGTTGCTAACAAGTGAACTGTGAATATACTATGAAGATGCTGTCAGTTTAGAAGGTATAGATTACTTGTGTTGTGTGTGGTATAACAATAGCTGGCTGCTAGTTAATAAAATGTGAAGTCTCCAGGGTTATAATGGTGTGGATTACCCCAGATTTTGAAAAAAATTGAAGGTGTCGGGTTGAAGGGGTCTAAGGGCCAAAAATTGTTAATGGAAATCAATGAACTTTGTTAATTTGGAAACTTTTTAAGTACTGTGAATACGGACCCTATAATATATGACATACATGGCAATAAGCAGCTTGGGTAGAAATCATATATCAGAGTTGCCTACAATGTTTGCAGGTATAGGCTAAAATTATTAGCAGCTTTGGGCTCAAATAATTTGGAGCTTCAGGCTGTATGCGTCTGTTGAGTATGGTAAGTTACCTAGGGCAGGAAGTAGGTATATTTCATACAATTTGTGTGATGATGGTTTATATTTGACCTCATGTTGGAAGTCAATTTGACCTTCAATGATTTATATAGATCATGCATGTAATGGACACCACCATAACGTAACTTCATTCACTATGAACATAGGCGGTTCGCCATAAGAGCAAAGTGCGTTCCCCCCAAAAAAAAAAAAAAAAAAAATATTATTGGTTTTAATAAAAATTCAAACATACAAAGCTGTTAAATGTTACCCTCCCCTCTCCTACCCCTAAATCATTTTTGGCCCCTCCAACTAAAATCTCTTACAGCCACATAAATATTTTTGTCCTAAGACAGTAATATTTAGCACAGTTGAATATTTTACCAGAGAAATCAAAGAGATGCTGTTTTTGCAATTTCAATCCAGAGTATCCTAAGTATTAAAGATCTTTGGAGTGGTAGCAACACCTTGATCTTAATTCGAAAAAAATATGCAATATCCGTTGAAAATAGGCTATTTTCGGTGGAAATAGGCTATATCTGGTGAAAATAGGCTATATCTTGTGAAAATAGGCTATATCTTGTGAAAATAGGCTATATCTTGTAAAAATAGGCTATATCCGGTGAAAATAGGCTACATTTGGTGAAAAAGGCTACAATATATCTTGTGAAAATAGGCTATATCCGTGAAAATAGGCTATATCCCTTAAAAATAGCACAAAATCAAATCAAAATTTGTTTAAGATTGACCATTTTACAGTATTTTGAATTTGAACTCCTTATTATAATAAATTATGCAAATTTTATTTAAATTTTGTGACACTGACACAGAAAAACCAATGAATTCCCTTATGTTACCTTCTTGTCTTTCAATCCTCCACCAACGTTATTTGAATGGGAGAGGTTGAATATGACGAAGAGGTTTTGAATCATTCCCCATTCCCCCTCCTCTTCTTTCCCCAAATTAGCAGGAAAATACAGTCTGGTGAATCAGTGACTGAAATTTAGGACAGAAATGGAAAGAATTACTTTAAAGATTTTGAGCTGTCCTCTCTTTCATACATGATGCAATATCTTCCCTAGGAGAAATGGTCTGCCAATCATTCACAGTTAATGCACATTATTACCTCAGGCATATGATACACAGTTATTTTTATCATCAGTTTGAAAACAAACTTCTCCCACTATGTCACCTAACACGGATGAGTGATTTCAATCACAAAAGTGCCTTGATTATTCAGCTCTGGCTTTGTGTAATCTTATACACAAATTAACCTTAGGCTACTTGGCTGTGGTGTGCATGGGAATGGTAGATAAACAATCACTGTTTGGAGTGGAAACACAATACACTGAACAGGAAGTTGGGTTGGTGATTGCCATACCTGAGTTTTCAGGATAAACTCAGGTGCCAGGTGCGAGTAGGCTTAAAGAGGAACTATTCAGCATGTACATCACAACTTTTATATACATTACAAATTCAAACATTGAGAACTGCAGGTGCTTTTGATGTAATTTAAAGCCTGTTCATTGCAGAATTGAAAGCCCTTTCTGCTGAATATATAAAACTCACTCCCTGTCCATATGTATACTTGTAAAGGTCTGGGTTCAAGCCTGGGTTGGGGCACTAGACCAAACTGGTTTGCGTGGGATGATCTTATGTCTGTCCTCGTTTTTGCAAATTCACAAGTATATATTCCACAAAAATGAATAAATTTCATGCCTCCATAGCCCACAGACGATGTGAGGGCAAAGGTTGGTTGAATATTCATATTAACCAGAAAATTGCTGTATCGTTAAGTGCTATACAAGCATTTGATTTTTTGGGACCCCCTAAAAAATGCCCTCACTTTTCAGTCTAGTGCTCCTTTAAATACACGCTGTCAAGGCAACCTATACAGCCATGAAAATCATTCAGTTAATGAGTGGTCATTAATCTACATTTTTAAAAACAGTCTTGTCTTGACTGCTGTAGAATGCCAAGAAAAAAATACATTATTACCTTCTTTGTACCCCAACAAACAAAGTTTACATTAATTCTTTTCTTAAAATACAAAGTTTTTTTTTTTATCATAGGCATATATAAATATATATAATATAATATATATGTATATATATATATATATATATATATATATATATATATATAATATAATCTATATATGTATATGTATATATATATATATATATATATATATATAAATATATATATAAATATCTATACATATACATATAAATATATATATATATATATAGAGAGAGAGAGAGAGAGAAAGGTTTTCAACTGCATTTAATTTACTTATTTTAATACATCTTATCACATTGATCATAATAATTGATGCAATATTGATCTTTTTTGCAGGCTTTTAGATTTTGATCTGGAAGATTACAACGACGAACTTCGCTATGATAATACTTTCCTTTAAATTTTACTTTTAGCGATGTATTTGCATAGCTCAGTTAAACAAAAATGCATATAAAGTTTTACATGATTGTATATCTTCATAACAGACAAAAATATTATCTGCTGCCTGATATTAACTTCAAAGTCTGTTGCGAATCATAACGGAACTTTTCATCTTAAAGATTTTGTCCCTAATTCCTATAAGCCGGCTATTTTAGGAGGAAAGTAATTTTCTAACTAGACTTTCAATTCTACATGTATATTACCACCATTATAGCCAAGAGGGAGGGGGTGACAGGGGGGAATTTCCCTCAGGCTCAGATTCCTAGGAGGCCAGGGTTATAAGACCCATACAAATTAAGGAGAAAAATGAGAGTTCATGCAGGGAACTCTAAAAAATGAGCAAAAACCCATGCTTGACAATGGCAAAAAATCCTGCTTGACAAAGGGAAAACTGGTGTAAAATTTAACAGAAATTGGTGATGACCCTTTTTTGCTCTTCAGAAGTTTGAGTGGCAGCCTGGCCCTGACTACCACACAGTATATTCCTGCCCGGACTGTATTAATAACATTTTCTACACGAGCCTGCAGACCTCTGGTCAATCTTGGGCTGGAAATGTGTCTGAGCAGAGATATTATTTGGAATATAAGTGGATAGATAAATATGATGGATGTAGAATATGTTCTATCATCATTCATTGCCATACGCCTAGCCTAGCCATTAGCCTAGCCATTAGCCATAGCCATAAAGCCTAGCCATTAAGCCTAGCCTAGCCATTAGCCTACTGGCTGGTTGGTGCACTCCTTAATATCTTTGGATGGTGATGAGTTGTGTTGAGTTGTGGATTGAGTCTTACATGTCTCCATGCTGCAGCAGTCACATCTGATACAGATAACTCACTCCATCTTGTTAAGCTGTCAATCCATCTTGCACAGGGATGACAGATAGATTTCCTGGGACCTGAGGGGATCCACATATCAGAGGGGATGGGAGGGGGAGGGGGGTGGGGAGGCCTTTTCTGACATAGTGCAAATTTGTTCTACCTCCTTGGTAATATAATGGTTTGACCATGCACTTTAGATTCATCTTAGGAGCAAATGTTCTTGATATTCTTCAAATTTCGATTTGATTATTCGTTTCATTTTCATGAATGAGCAAATTTTATGCCACTTAATTAAGATTAGAAAATCACTCACTTTACAAGTTGGCAGAACACATGCACTACAGTTGCCAATAGATATCATAAGTATTAAAACACTTTTTGAAAGTGCTATGAATTTTGTAGTTGAATTCAGCATTCTTAAATTGTTGAAGATAAAAATAAATGTGTCTTATAATTTCCGAGTGAACACTGCAGAGTATGGAGTCACCGGTAGAGAGCTATGATGTTTCTAAGGTTTTGAAAGTTGACGCATTGCAACTTTATCAGTGGATGTTCAAACTGCTAGAAAATTTAGTTGAGTTGTTGCAAGGCATTCAAACTGTTACATAGCTTTTGGTAAGCTTAATTAACTTCTCTTGAGTTATGAAATAAGCCACACCCACTATAGAAACGTGGTAACAATGTGTAATCATGTTTTACCAATGCATTGACAATTAGATGTTCGCAAGGCCTTAATCCATTTATGACACTTCTCCAGATCTTTCAAGTTTTTAGCTAAGGGATAAAAAAATTCAGTTTGCTAAGTGTTTTGGGTAACAGCAATCATATTTATATTGCCCATAAGCGCAATTTTTGTTCACCATTTTGCCCTCACTCAGTTTGTGTGTTCAGAAATTTGTTTTGTATAGTAAATTGCATTAACTACATGAGCGCATGCCACTAGCTAGCTGTACTGTAAGCGTGCACCACTAGCTAGCTGTAGAATGTTTGCCCCACTTAATACTCAGATTTTGTTGCTAGGCAAATTGATCCGGTGATTGGTTGAAAAAGCTGACAATCATCTAACTCAGACAGAACAATTGGTAGAGCAAGACTTCTTAATGACTGCATCTCTTTGACAAAGGAAACATATTCCCAGCCTTGGTGGATGGATTCAAATATCATCACAGATTAATACCGCTAAACCCACCTGTACAATCATTGTATACTTTTACAGTGATGCACCCTACAATCTCCAGAAACTCGTTGGGACACTCCCGTTCCACCATTCAATGTTGGTAAAGTGAATGGGAAATGTTGATAAATGCTTCCTTGTCTCTGTATTTTGTACTGAAATATTTCCACAACATTGAAAGTGGAGGAGGGGGAAGGGGGGGAAAGGAAGGGGCTTTTGAAAATACATGTAGCTGTACATAAATAACATGCAAACTTTCTGGTAATTGTAACAGTTTTGTCCAAGATTGCAATCTTGACAATGTTGGTGAAATGATTGGAAAATGTTGATAATTGATTTCATGTCTATTTCCTACTAAAATATTTTGACAACAATGGGGAGGGGGTCACTGAAAATAGCTGTGCTGAAATATTTGAAATAAAATGCAAACTTTCCGGTAAGTGTCCCAACAGTTTTGTCCAAGATTGTAGGTGAAATTTTGTTTGATCGATAAACCAGTCAATTCTGCCAAAGTGAACATATTTGACTGGTTTTTCACATGTTCCTGTGCTGACTAGGATTGGGGAAAGACAACTAGAAAACTTGTCAAGAAAATTTTTGAAAATATCATTTCCTTCATTAAAGAAAAAAATATGATACCAAAACTCGGACCAACAATATAGCTTAACAATTTCAGCTATACATGAATGTGATATTTTTCTTAGATCCCTACGGTAATGGCTTATTTTGTTTCTCCCAGCTCATTATTTCAGGGCAGTAGGAACATATGGGGCCAGAGGGGCCTTGTTCCCCTCCCTTAACCACCTATAGTGTGCAAAGTGATATAATTAATTCATAATATATAAGCTATATAATGCCTTATGAAGCGAAGGCTAGAACTTGGCCCCTCCAATAATCCAAGGTTTCCTAGGCTCCTGTTATTTTGAACTACTATAGATATAGCCTTGGTAATACCAGCTGTCAAAACGATTCAAGCTTGGAGCCTCACGGCATAATAAATAAGTGCAGATTTTTTTCTTCAGCATTTGCTGTACACATAAAGAAATTGCTGACATATCAAATATTTATTGCACTTTTGATGATAATTTTGACATTTTCACTTTCTAAGAAAGCTACATAAGAAATCTGTTGTACTTACTTCTGCAATATGCATTGAAGAAGAAATCAAAAACTGCAAAGAAAATAACTTTAAGCTCTCGCTTTCTGCTGCATCATAACTTTACACTGCAGGGGTGTAACCAGCTTTTCTGTTTGAGGAGAGGAGGGAGGGGTCATAGAATGAACAGTTGCTGGTGGTGTACATTTTTTTCTCTGAAATTGTGTCAAAATAGCGGCCTTTTGCACCTTTCAGCAATTTTTTTCTGGACCTTGCGAGGGTGGTGGTGGAGGGGGGAAAGGGGGGAGGGGGAATCACTGGGTAACACCCCAGGCTACACCCATTTACTCTTAGCGTGTTATATACATTTTCCAAGATTTCCTCTCTCTATATAATTGATATATCTTTTCTCTTTCATTCACAGAACTTTCTTTTGAAGCCGCTGGGCATGAATCCATTGCATCTGTTTGTCTAAATCTTCTCTAAATATGTTTCTCTGTACAAATATAATTATTATGCACACCATGCTGTAGTTTGAAGGGTGGCCACTTTTTGTTTATCCTCATTTATAGTAAATTTATTCTAATGCATGTAAAACGGCAACAACTGTTGTATAATTTTGTAGAAATATCATGAATATGCAAGAATATTATGAATTTGCAACAAGAAATATGATTATTCAACAAGAAATATCATGAATATTCAATTAATATTAACATTCAAGAGTTCAATAATATTATAAATATTCATTTTATATCATGGATGTCTAAGAAAACTTGAATATTCAAGACCTTGTGAATATTGAAGAATATAAATATTTAACAAGAAATTTGAATATTCAAGAAATGTTACAAATTAATAAATATCACAAATATTCAAGAAATAATATGAATATTAAAAATATATCATGAATACTCAACAAGAAATATCATGAATATTCAAGAATAACATGAGTATGCATTTAATATGATCATTCAAGAATATTCAATGATATTATGATTATTCAAGTTATATCATGAATGTCTATGAAAACCTGAATATTCAAGACATTGTGAATATCAAGACAGTGTAATAAATGCAATTTTTAACACAAAATAGCAACCCCTGTGTTACATATTCAAACATGAATTAGCTGCGACCAGAATGAGCATTTAGGATGTGGTTTTGGTGTAAGGTTGTTTTTTTTCATTCTGGATGTCATACCGTATCAAGCTTAATTTGTTGACTTTTTGTCTAAATGTTTTAGGTGTCAGGAATAACTGTCCATTTTTTCGTTTAGTGTGTGCTTTAATGGAATTTGTTTAAGGGATCATAGTAAAGCACTTGTGGATGTTTTCTTAAAACATATATACAATTAAAAAATTAAAAGTCATTAATATAACTTGCATATTCTTCAATTACCTGAATATTCAATAAACTTGAATATTCAATTAACCGGAATATCCACCATCTTGAATATTCACTAAACCTGAATATTCAGTCAACTTGAATATTCAATTAGCCTGAATATTAATCTAAAATGAACATACAATGAACCTGAATATTCAATTAAACTGAATATTCAATGAACCTGAATATTCAGTAAAGCTGATTATTTATTTAACCTGAATATTCAATTGAATATTCGATTAACCTGAATGTTATTTAAATTTTTAAACCTGAACATTCAATAAACCTTAATATTCACTTAACCTGAATATTCAATAAACCTGAATATTCAATGAACCTGAACATTCAATGAACCTGAATATTCACTGAACCTGAATATTCAATAAACCTAAATATTCAATGAACCTGAATATTCAATGAACTGTAATATTCACTGAACCTTAATATTCAATGAATTATAATAATCAATGAACCTGAATATACATTGCACCTGAATATTAAATATTCAATATTAATAGTTTGAAAATGATTATAACTTTCCCTTTCACAGTTAATATTTTTTTTTAAAGAAACTTGCGGCCAAAAAGTGAATTAAGCCGTCTTTTTTTTTCTTTTTCCAAGCCATAGGAATTTGTTAAATATCATGGGTCTAAGTTTTGATGTTGATGTGGGGTCTCTGTTGATGAAATATCATGGAAGTATTCATTAGAAATAAATACAGTTGATTTTAACATTCATATCAAAGGTTATTGAAAACCATTATATGCGCAAAAATTGAGTTTGAATATTCTAAAGACTCACAAAAAATACGCCCTCACATTTGAACAGAGGCTCCTTTAATTCCAAATGAATTCTGCACCATTTTGATTATGCAACAATGTTGTCAAATAGTGCCATTATTTTGGTTTGAATTAGTGTAGTACTATTGCAATTTGTGTCACTCTTTCATTTCAATCATGTCGGAAATAAAACTGCTTAGATTGGAGTGTTTTTTTATGTTCATGTTTTTAATTTATGTTATTTATTTCACTGCGTTCCACAATCAGAAGTGACGTAAATGTTCTCATACAATTTTACTGGGACAAACCTCCCCCTCTAAGCTGGCACTTCAAATTTCAATTATTTAATACTTGTATAATCAATATATAACACCTGACGGCTGGAGGAAGAGAGGGGGTGGAGGTTCGCAACACAAGTTCTCTGAGGGTCTTTAATCAGAAGAATGTTCCTTCCGATCTGGTATGCACATAACGTCCCTGAAGAGTATTGCATTTGCACATATTGGAACTTGATTATTATTCATACCACTGACATCATACACTACTACAATAAGTAAATTTTAAGTTTTAACCGCTGCACTAGAAAACTTTAAAACAACCTAGAAA
>JAIGNY010003474.1:357500-377500 GCA_020152595.1 Chiridota heheva
TTCAGGTCACTGCTCAAGAAGTTAAAATAAGATTATCAGTACTAATTTACTAGACGCAAAAACGTGGAACAAGATGATCCGGAAAGTCCATCTCACATGCATAGAAATTCTAAAGAGGGAAACAGGAATCCAAGAAGAGGACATGCAGAGGGCTATGCAGGATATGGGAAAGTTGAGGGCCATAACAATTTGGGAACAAGAACCGCCATAAGCAAGTAAGCAGTGCAATGCAACTTTCTTACAGTATTATGCTTAAAAATAATGCGATACTGGTAAACAAACAAACCTAGCAATTGCAATCTTGAGATAAAGTTGGATTACTAATTCATCGTAGATATAAGCTGTATCGTATACATAAGCTATATCATATACATAAGCAGAAATGAGGCGAGAAAAAGCCCGAACTCTAATTAGTCGGGAGATCCCTTACTTCCAAATGAGAAGCAGAGCATTTATGTTGATGACGTAACCTCATTCCGAGTTATACAACATGTGCTACTAAACAGTTTCCGTGACGAATTTCTATAAATCTAAACGATAAAAGTAAACTTAAAGAGTCACTGGTTTTGTGTATTCCTTTATAACCCATTCACTTAAATATTCATGTTTTGTTACCGAAGCCTAAAAATACTACCAGATGCTTTAGCGTTTTTACCCCTATACTGAGCAAGTGCAATCACAATGCTGCATCATGGGTAACCTTGTTTATTGACGACGTCCATAGAGTTTTCAGTCTTTGCTGGTAAGGGATTCTTTGGTCTTTAGAAGTACGATATCTCCCAATCTTAAAATGAAGAAAACATGGATGATACAACATGCTTGCCAGGCTTTACCCTTGCAGAAGGATTAAAGCAATGTAGCACAAAAAAGCAGCATAGCCAGATATAAGCAACATTAAAAACGTTTTTTAAAATAAAAACGCTTTGGTAAAATTGAAAGTTTTGTCAAAACGTGTCAGCAGTCTACTTTCGAGGAGTTTCAGATGGGAAGAGAAAGCATACCAGTAAATAACTATCTTAGCTTAGTCATCTTTTGAGAGGTATTGAGAGCTTCTCACTTGTGCATTGCGTGTATCAGTGCAAAGGTCAGATTTTGTGTGATGATAATGTTTTTGTAATTTTGACAAGAAGAGGCGTGTTTTGCCAGTTTGAATTTTCGGAACATACGTTATTGATTATTTATTAATCTTATTTGATTTCATTTTGATAGTTTTTGCCACCAGGCAGCATACTGTACATATTACACGTCGTCAGACAATATCCGAAGTTCGGTTGCGTACGTTTGATAAGCGAAGTACCAACAGTTGCTGAAACCAGTTTCTACATTCATCAATACACATATTTGCACTAAATGCGATTTATTTTATGTTGTGCTCAATATCCATCTTTCCTTTATGATGCAGGAGAGAATCCTGGACTTTTTCCAACATTTGGAGCTTCGTATTCATTAAGATCCATAGAGGCCGCCATTTTAAGTATAGTGATAATGTTAAGTCAATGGGGATGTTTTATTTTTGAAAAAAAAACCGATATCAAATAAATATTCATTAGATTTGTTCGTAAGACATTTCAATTTCATCGTGAACTTCACGATACAATAACAAAAGACTTCCGTTGATAGGTTGTTGACCTTTTGAACAGCCCTCTCGACGTCTTGGCTTAGTCATCGCTGATAACGTGTACATGCATCATACGTTACATTACACAAATACTACCGTTCTCTTAGTAAAAATCCCATTGATATAACATTATCACGAGTTAAAATGGCGGCCTTCCATGGACCTTAATGAATAAGAAACTCCAAGTTTTGGTGTATTTTCTTATTCACCAAAAGTCAAGGATTCTCCTGGACTGTAAGATAAACATTCAGGTTTCATCAAAATCTTCTTGATCATAACAACAGCAAGTGCCAACACGTGTCAATTTATGATTTGCACAAAATATAAAACAGTGTATTGATCATATACAACCGCAAACAAGTTAATACAAATTATTTTGCTGAAGCAAATCTCTTCAAATATTCCCATTAAGTCATCACGTGTCACTTTTATGCATTTCACACAAAAGAGAAAACACTTTGTGAATGCGTTAATAAATCCATTGATATTTGTATATCTTATTAAGTCATACGCTAATGGCTAATGACCATTTACTTATAAGTATTAATATCGTGAGATCTTTAAAAGAAGAATACTTTCATGTTTGAGATTTGTTTTAATATGTTTTACTTCAAAAAGTTCAAATTTGAAAGATTATTTTTACGGTGTAGTTGTGGGCGGGCGAGAAAATATTGTTGAATTACAAATGAAAGGTTGGTTAAGAAGCTTCAAAGGTTTAAAGACACGAGCTTGAATGTCTGAGTGCTTACCAACCTAAACAAATTGATCAACATTGTTTAGTAATCTAAGACTTTCGTGGAATTTTGATAACTTTAGTTTTTTTTCTCTTTAGACGAAAATGTGATTTTGCATTTTCATGATTTATTATATTATCTCTTTGGCTTATTGATACCCCTTATCTGGTTTAAAAATATATACTAGGATGTGGAGTGCTCAGTAGTTAAGGAGACGTATGCGAAAAGCACCGTGGTCGACACCGTCGCGTACGCTCAATTGTGTCCTTCAGCAGGACACTTGCTCCAGTGCACTTAGCTGTAAGTGAGTGCCATTACTGCTTGATAATTAACCTACGATTGATTGCCGTCCTGCCAGGAGGAGTCTTAATCTATCATTCCCCTACGACAATGACATCGGGATAAGCACGCACTGGATAATCACGGATTTAATGGGTCTGCATGGCTCGAGTATGGCTTTAGCGCTATTTTACCTGTTTTAATATTTGAATTCTCCGCAAAATTCGGGAAAATATCACAAATTTGAAAGATTATTATGAACGAATATGGATATTTTGACGATTAATTATTGCACCCCCTTCTTGTGATATGATTAATTATATGCGTATTTACTTCTTTTGGTTTTACAGAAATTGTGATTTAGCTAAAGGGCGTTCACTATTCAAGCAAGATCCTTTTGCTCAAAATTGTCCATCGTTTGTCGATTGGAATACAAATTTAAATTAAGTAGAGTAAGATTTCCGTGCACAACGAGAGCTGGTGCATATCAGGCCTGGTGCGAACGGACAAGTATTATTTTCAATACATTTTTTATTTATGAATTTATTTGGACTTTGATGTGCAGTGACTTAGTGGTAGCGGAGTAGCAATATGTAGTTGGAATTCGTTATTGTGATACGCCGGATACATGTTAACTTTGTAATCGATGAGGGAAGGGGTAGGGGCTAATATAAAAAAATTGATCACAGATTTTTTTTTTTTTGGCTAAAAAATATTATTCTAGTTTGGTGGGACTCAAATAGTGTTGATGATGTTTTCCTTTAAATATGGATAGAATTGTGAAAACACTCAGAGCGTAGGAGTGGCGTAAAGGTGGGGAGAATGGTTGTAGCTGTGCAAATGTGAATAAGCAAGACATTTTAACAATAAAGGAAAACGTATTACGTTTCATAAACAACATTAATGAATCAGATGTGGAGGTAGATTGTAGGAGAGGGGAATGTGCCGGGAGGATATTTTTTGAACTGGAATATATTGTACATTGAAAAGAAAATTATGTTTTCTTCAATCGGTAATTATTCAGTAAATTGGTTTCCTTACAGCTAAATTTACATGCAAGAATTAGTTGTATAGTTATATTGTTCTACTTAAATTAAAAGTCGGATATCGTGTTCCATGGGGATACAAAATTCACTACAATACAGCGATTTCGATTAGTCAAAATATTTACAAGATCACCAACAAGCCAGTCAGTTAGCGAAGTGTAAGTAACGTTACTTGTATGTGTCGGATTTATTGCTGACGGGGCAAGCAATTTCCTTGAAGCAAGATTGCGTCATCTAAGTTTAATTGAATTGCAAGCGTTGAAACATAATCAAATATGGTGCACTGCTACAATCAACAATGAAGTATTAGAGATATTATAGTAAAGGAGAACTCTGTAAAATAATAACAAATCTTTAATTTGTGTTTCTAGTTATACATCTAAAATATATAACATACAAAGTTATACATCCAAAATATATAACATACAGTTATACATCCAAGATATATGCCATTTAGACAACTGGTTATACATCCAACATATATAACATACAATTATACATCCAACATATATAACATACAGTTATACATCCAAATATATAACATACAGTTATACATACAAGATATATAACATACAGTTATACATACAACATATATAACATACAATTATACATCCTACATATATAACATACAGTTATACATCCAACATATATACATACAGTTATACATACAACATATATAACATACATTTATACATACAACATATATAACATACAATTATACATCCAACATATATAACATACAGTTATACATCCAACATATATAACATACAGTTATACATACTACATATATAACATACAGTTATACATCCAACATATATAACATACAGTTATACATCCTACATATATAACATACAGTTTTATACAACATACAACATACAATTATACATCCAACATTATACATACAGTTATACATCCAACATATATAACATACAGTTATACATCCAACATATATAACATATAGTTAACATACAACATATATTATACATTTATACCAACATATATAACATACAGTTATACATCCAACATATATAACATACAGTTATACATACAACATATATAACATACAGTTATACATACAACATATATAACATACAGTTATACATACAACATACAAGATATATAACATACAATTATACATCCAACATATATAACATACAGTTATACATATACATACAGTTATACATCCAACATATATAACATACAGTTTTATACAACATATACAACATACAATTATACATCCAACATATATAACATACAGTTATACATCCAACATATATAATATACAGTTATACATCCAACATATATAACATACAGTTATACATACAACATATATAACCAACGATAGATCTTTAAAGCATAATTAAGAAGACAAATCAGAATAAATATCACAACAATATCATCTGATCTAGGTTGAGAGCATTGCCGCTGCTTACTAATATCATGATAAAAAGCTAGTTACCAAATCATATTTCTTACTTAAAATGATATCCCATTCTTAATTATGTTTATCTTGCATTTGGAAAGTTTTGAACATTTAATTATTTTAATTTAAATATCGTAAAAAATCCCAAAAGTTTTGTGGACAGAACAAACGTAAATATCGCGAGTTGTAAAAATCCTACAACACCGCCATTAGAACTTTTATTTAAAAGTATAAAATCGTCAAAATACTTTTTATGCCAATTGAGAGATCCAGAAAAATGTTTTTGCTTAACAAATTTTAAAGCACTTTTGTAATACATTATTTTATACTTGTATATCTTTCAGAATCTTTCAGATATATTCCAATCATTTGTTATGCTTGTTTAACAAATGTAAAAGCACCCGCATGCTATATAATTTTTGTTCTTTAAGAAGCTATTAGAGCCGCCATTTGTATTTAAAAATCTGCAGAAAATGAAATTATTACCCCAGTAGGATGCTGCAATGTAATATATTTCTTTATAGTCTAAAATGTTTTCCATTTCTATGGGTAAAAGACATGTTGTTAAAACCGCTGTGCATTACATCATTTTGGAATAAAAACTTTAATAAATTTATAAATAATAATTTTAATTCGATCATATTATAATCTTTATGTCCCTCTTGAAGAAATTGCGTCATCATGTACACATTTTCAAACTGCTATTGATCAAAATGGCAGCCTCCATGTGTGGACTTCAAACATAAATAACTTGAGATAGGAATACTATATTGATATGCTGCTTCTGGTAGTTGGTCTAGATTTCAATCTTCTATTATATGTAAATAGGATATCAATGTAGATAAAAAACATTCAAAGCAGCTTTCCTGAAGGTTTTATTCATCAACATATATATAATACTATTCCACCAAGAACTAGAAGCTATTATCAAGGTTTCAGCGTAATCCCACTTGGGGGAAATGGGCAAACCAAAGTGTCTGATTATGGTTGCCACGGAAAGTGGGATGCAGGCCAAGAAGAAAGCAGTCGTTAAGATAAAAACAGTTTTTAATGCTTTTAACTCTGTTTTTTTGTCTCGGTTTCAGACCATTTGACGAACATGAATTGTTTAAAATATTGGGTGGCCCATTCGGTAGTTGAAATTGTGTGTTCCTTACGAGTTTCACAACGGTAAAAAGAAGATAAAAGTTTACGGATGGAACTATTGAAAAATGAATTACCCAAAGTAAAACGGAAAATACGAATGCAAACCACTGGAGAGTCGAAAAACCTGTCAAGCTATTAAGCTTAAAATTACAGATGGAGCTATTTCTATTAAACTGGATTTCCTCAACAAGAATGCCCTCAAAAAAACATAAAGTATCGATAATTGTTAATAAGAACGAAATCCCAACAAAGATCTTCACACGGTACGTGGTGATCCACACTTTGTGATGTAGTGGCCATTTCACTGACATGAAACGATCCACATTAAGACATGTTAATGCTCCAAATGTCATAAGGGCCGTGAAAACCGTGGCTAAGCCCAACGTTTGGCAATAATATGGCCATACCAGCGGAAGATCCGTGGCAACTTGTACTATTTCCGTGAGACATGTGGCTGTTCCAAATAATGCATTACTGAAAGACAAGTATTGTAGAATGAAATTAGTTACTTCGCCAAAACAACATGGATTTTTCACCAAAATAAAGACATTTAAAACATTTAAAGAAACGGCCAATGACCCGCACGTCGCTGATAGCAAAATTCGAGTAAATGTTGACAGCTCAAGGTCGGTGGTTGCTGGGTTTAATGCATTGTTCATTTTGATTCGTGTATTACTAATCTGTAATAAATAGACAAAAAACATCTGTTTTATTACTTTCCTGACATATCTTATTGTTTTAAGCCACAAAACACAGGAAAACTATAATGAAATACATAAAATCGTTGAGAAATGTGAAGTCAAGACTTGTCTACATTGAGTCGTTTCTACACAAATGAGACGAAATAAGAATTTTGAATGCTTTTTGCCATTTTGTGTCTTTTGAAGTCTTCCCTCACATAAGCAGGACTTGCTTGGCCACTGAACTAAGTCCTTGTATTCTCCATCTGGCAGGTTGAAATATTCTCCCTATTAGAATTAATCTTCATGAAAAATATCTTACCCTGTAGTGAATGTGTTTTCTCCTTTTGTTGGGCTGTTTTCTACTTATGGTCCTGAATAATTGAACTAGCAATTCATGAAACTGGATTTCAATTAAAACAATTTCGCAGCTAAGACAGAGACAAGACGTATAGCATCCGAAAAATCTCAAAAACCTTTTAAAGATTCCTTGATTAAAGCCCGAAGCGACGATTTCTTGTAATATACATAGCCTGCAAACAATATAATGTTAGAATCATCCAAAGTAATTTCCTTAAGTGTGGAATCGTATTCCACAAAAGCTAGCAAATTTAAGTTGAGTTGATAGTTGTTATAATTAGGAAGTGAATATTATGGAGGAGTTTTACAGTTTCGAATTAATTGTTCTTGATCGCTAACTAAGTAAATGTTAGGAAACAATTAAGCTGTCAAAAATTGCAAGTGGTATTTGTGATTAGATTTTGATACGCAGAATGTTGTTTTTTATTATTATTACGTAAATTGCATTATTCACCAAGAGGGAGTCAAACATTAAAACCTTAATTTAAGGAAGATGGGGGATGATGTACACAAAATACATGGATGACTACGATACAGATAACACTTTGTCACAAAACTGGAAACAAAATCAATTAATTTGTTGATTTATCATTTTGGATGTGGCAGATAGAATTAGTGTGTGCTTACCTTAAATAGTTTAACTTCACTTTCACTATTGAGATTGTATCCTTTAACTCCATACTAAATCAATAACTGTACTTCTTATAATTCAAAGACTTGCTATAAATAAAACATTCTTTATAGAGTCAAGGATCACCTAGAAAGTATATGTAATTGTCTCATATATATGTTGAATTTTTAGCCACCTTCAAATAACAATTATGGACGAATGACACTTAATAAAAACACAATGTTTGCCTTTCAAAATTTAGAAATCGAGAGCCTTTGCCGAAACTGATGTCTTCAGCATTGGTGCCATATTTTTTTCCTTTTTTTGCGTTGAACAAAGAAACAAAAATCAATAAAAAACCTGGTACTCTGAAGGCTAGCGATGCTCATTACAATATCAGAAACATGATGAAAATCACAACAGATTCAGGAACACTATGTATAATGATAACAAAATATGCAAAAATAAGTTTCTCAGAAAAACCAGGAAAAGGGAAGAAAAGGAAGATAGGTTATGAAAAAAAACAAAAAAACTTTAAAAAACTCCGCATTTAAAAATAAAATAAAATAACGTATTGAATAAATCAAAAGCATTGGGCAACAAGCAACATCAGCTGTAGAAAAACAAATTGAAATACGTCTGGCAAAAATATCTTTGCTTGAGGAAACTTAAAACTCATGAAAATACCTTCATTACTGTCAGGGCTAAAACTTTGCCACTCCCATTTGATATGTTTTATATATTTCGAAATATTAGAAATAATAGACAATAGAGCTAGGCTTTTTGGCGCGAATCAGCCATTTTGAAATTCAAATGTTTTTCAGCACAATGATTTTAAATATTTAGGTACTGTACATGAATTAGAAACTACGACATTTTTGCAACATCTAAACAATATGGAACAATGTGGCTGCATGACTTCAATATTCTCGTGTGTTATAAATGTTCCTATTATTAGGCATGCTTCCGGACTTTACTATAGCAACAGTTTTTACGGCTTTCAGTTTGGTGATCTTCAAGTGTCTTCCCCGCTTACTTTCTGAAGGTCTCGAAATTGCATCACTTGAAATAACTGAAGAAGCACTCATGTGTAAGTTCCAACCAAATTGAAGTATTTCTACTTTTCAAAACTGTTAATAAGAAGATAGGTGTTTGTCGAAACAATAACGCATATTAGAAAAGTTCAAATTAATACGAAATTGATCTATGCTAGGCACTACAAGACCGAAAATGCTGTAAAATGCGAACGCTCCAAATTCGCAAACAGCAATAGTTCCTCATCAAATTGTATCGATTGTATACGAATTCGTTTAATTTCACAAACATTATTATAAAACACTGAAACAAAGCAGAATAAAACAATGTACTTCATACTGCTTGAAGTCATTCAAACTGAGACACGTTAAGTCAGTGACTGCCAAAAGATTTGTAAAGAGTGTAACCAATAACAGATATTAACGTTATTCTGTTCAAACGAACCATGCGAACGGTATGACAGATTTTTTTTATAGATATTCTCATGAATTTTCATTTTTATAGATATGATAGCGGACTACTAAAGCAACAATTCAGAAAATTCATGTCGATGTCTTGTTCCGTTTTTAATTGCACGATATTGTGAAAAAAAGTCACCTTAGAGGATGATATCATAAAGACAATTCCAAGACAATTTTGTATATTTTAAAATTAATTGCCTATTTTTAAATTACTAGAAACATTTGTTGTTTAATCATTGAGATGAAGCATAACATGCACTTTATAAGAACGTGTTACGTCCAACTGCTAAAGAACCTTACACTCTAATAATAAGAAGCAATTTGTTTTGGTTTTATAGCAATATATCAGAATTGTATTGGATCTGCCTTTATGACAACACATTTTACACTGCGAGATCACACTAATGAAAGCTTTAGAATGCATAACTCAAAACGGAATAAAATACCAACATGGTTTTTCACAAATTTACTTCTTTAATCCTCCATCATATACAATAAACTGGAAATTTTTCGAAAATAATTCTTTAAGTTTAATTACATCCACGATGTAAAACGTCAGTTCATTGCTCAACGACAAGAATCGGAGAATTAAATATGACACCTCGCCAAAACAAGATGGAGATTTATCCAAAACAATGGTATTCACGGTGTTTCAGCAGAAAGCTGGAATTCCGCACAGCAAAGAAAAAAATATTTGAGCCATTTCTGATACTTCAGCTCCAATATTACATTGTTACATTATTAGAAGGATATGGACGTTGTGCATTTTGATCATCATCGTCATCGTCGTCGTCATCGTCGTCGTCATCATCATCGTCGTCCTCGTTGACGACGTCGTCGTCATCATCATCATCATCATTCTCATCCTCATCATCATCATCATCATCATTATCATCACCATCCTCATTATCATCATCATCGTCATCCTCATCATCATCATCATCATTATCATCCTCATCGTCATCATCATCATTATCATCACCATCATCATCATCATCATCATCATCATCATCATCATCGTCATCATCATCATCATCATCATCATCATCATCGTCATCATCATCATCATCATCATCATCGTCATCGTCATCGTCATCGTCATCGTCATCGTCATCGTCATCGTCATCGTCATCATTATCATCACCATCCTCAATATCATCATCATCATCATCATCATCATCATCATCATCACTGAAAGCTAAGCACTGTGGACTCTAATGTTCCTTCTGATGTCTACTACTATTACATATACTATACCTCTACTCAACCACTCTTTCACAAAGGTAAAGGTCCAGGCTTATAATGACAAGGTTAATAAAGATGCAGGCAACACACAACACACACCCCGAGTAGTATTGCCTTTCTTCGGTTACAAATGCACTAAACAAGAGCAGAAGCTCCAATTTTTATAAAATTTGAACAAATAGCAATGAAGTCAATTCTATGGTGATCCACTAAAAAGTGGTTGCTCTATCATCTAAGAAAATTGCTCTACCGTCTTGTAATCCGTATTTTGAAACATAGTTTCGCCCATACTTTATCAGTTGGGAGATTCCTTACTTTTAAGACCACAGGAGCCCGCCTTACTAGTAAAAGGACCAAAAACACTATGGAAGTCGCCATTGAAGAGGGTAACCCATGATGCAACATTCTCATAGTTTTTGTTTGTATAAGGAACTCTGAAGCCCTTGGAGGTTTTCATAGGCTTAGTAGTAAACAAAATATACACAATTAGGTCAATGGTTATAAAGGAATAAAATACTCTTGACTCTATTGTGGGTTCATCATACAAATTTCGACAAATTCGTTGCGGAAGTTATCAAGTAGTACAAGCAGTTAACACGGAATGCGGTTACGTCATCGATGTGAGTACTCTATCTCTAGAAGGCATATTGCTTATCCTTAAAAATGAGATATTTTCCGGACTGTATATTGTGTAAATAATACCAGCCATCATTAAGTATATCACCCATTTTCGGATCTTTTTTATTGATACGTTACACCCTATCAAAGAGATACCAATATAACCAAGCTTTTACTGGAAAATATTCCATTCCTATGTATTGAATGAACATCTTTATATCAATAGGAACTTTTTAGAAATCTAGTTTATACCCCATAAACATGTATATTTTAATTTAAAATATTGTCATGTACATCATATAAATATTCACGTGAATTGAATACTATCTTAGAAATATAGGATAAGTTCTCTTGGATATGCAAGTATTGCCCTATACTGTACACAGCGAAGTAACTTTTCCAATAACTCCTTAGAAATTTGTATTCTGAATCGTGAAATTAAAGAAGACAGGAGTGCAGTAGTCGGTCTCGTCGGTCTCGTACTCAAAAGGTACCAGAAGTCGAATCTCAGCCAGGGCGCAGTGCTGTGTCGTTAAGCAAGACACTTTATCCCTTTTGCTCCAGCTCACTCAGCTGTGAAATAAGTACCAGAGTTGACCTGTGATGAACTGGTGTCTCATCCATGTGGAGTCATCCAGGTGGAGTCATCCAGGTGGAGTCATCCAGGTGGAGTCATCCAGGTGGAGTCATCCAGGTGGAGTCATCCAGGTGGAGTCATCCAGGTGGAGTCATCCAGGTGGAGTCATCCAGGTGGAGTCATCCAGGTGGAGTCATCCAGGTGGAGTCATCCAGGTGGAGTCATCCAGGTGGAGTCATCCAGGTGGAGTCATCCAGGTGGAATCATCCAGGTGGAGGCGACCAGGTGGAGTCATCCAGGTGGAGTCATCCACGTGGAGTCATCCAGGTGGAGCAATCCAGGTGGAGTCAAATACTCTGCTTAGCACCATGAAAACCGGGCATAATCACAGGTTCTGTAATCTTAATGGGATTGAATTCATTTCATCAGAATACAATGGTAACTTAAATTTGATCCTTTTTAACCGTATTTCTTTTAAATCATAAAGTTATTGATGGCTGTGCCCAAGAAGCTGTACTTAAAAATGCTATTGATTATTTCTAGTAAACCAGAAAATTTGCTTCATTTTCTTTTTAATCATCCTTATATCCATTGGAGTAGCAACAACACTGTTGTAGTAAGTCTAGAGCATTCTTTGTTTTTGCAGACCATTAATCCATAATCGGAATATAAAGTTCATTTATATTGTTCTAATGTTAATGGTTATCGAGTATACAATTACCTTCCTTCAGAAAAAGAATGAGAATGATTCCTTTAGGTCATATGGCAGTCAAATAACTGCCATGATTTGAATTATTATACTATATCTTCCACAAGGGCACATTTAATTACAAGAATATAGGACGTCTCTTAGGAGACGCTACGAAGTTTCAGAGTGAACCTTTAGCCAAGTTGGAGGCAAAAATACAAATTGTGACTATGTCCCAACGAAGGTGACTTTCAAAAGGGGACATGTGGTTTACGGTCAAATTTGATGTACCGATCTAACTATGGTCCAAATTGAACAACAGCATATTTTGTTGTATTTGACCATATCATGGTCAATATAGATCATACTTTGTTGTTCAATTTGATCAAATTTGACCAACTGATGATTAATTTTTACCATATTTGGTGTTCAATTGTGACCATAGTTAGATCGGAGCGTAGTTTAACATGTCATGGCCAAATTGAACTATGCTTCTTTTTTTCTTAGAGTGTAAGCACCTCTCCATGCCCATCGCGTAATGTATACTGAAATTTTATTGCAAACACCATTTCATGTTGATAGGCTATGAAGATGTATATAACCAGCTTATATACGCACGTTGTGCCTGTTTTTTATAATAAAAAAATACGATTGCAATGTTGTTTTGTGGATGAATACGATGCCTTTATTCACTTACAGATGGTGATACGACAAAATATGTGCAAGTTGCTGGCAATATATGTGTGAATGAATGTCTTCTAATACCGTTGTGTTCAATAATTAGTATATAGGACGCATGTAGCATTATTTTGTTGTTTAATTTCTTTAATAATAAATGATAAAAGAAATATGTTGGCAAAAGGAAACGGGAAGAGGTTGTAAACCAGACACCAAAGATTTCGAGCTTCCGGTGTACAATAAGGGGTAAAATCATACTAAGCACCTCCCACTATGCATACAGCGGAAATTTAATACTTTCATCCCATGAGCATGTTCATAATACGTACGCTAGGTAGGCCATGTACGCTAACAACATACCGTAAATATACCAAATATGAAGCAAAACAGATATGCAGTTGCAAAAATAAAAGCATTTAAAGATTTTTTTTACAATAAACTTTTATTAAACCCCGAATCCTATGAATATTATCGTAATGAAATTCAAGGTGTATGCACTATGCATGTGCAGACTGGCTACAAACATGATTATACTAGACATGAATCAAAACAGACTTGTATTTGGTTAAATATGAACATTACAGGATTTCCACATTAAGCTTCGCCTGAAAAACAATGTACGTATCATGTGTAGTCGATGTACTACATACCTCCCCAATCCAATATACCTTTCTCGAGATATTGTGTGTTACATCTCTTTTAACAAAAGAACTTATCAAGCCCAGGGCCGTTAGAAGGTCTCCTTGTAGGTGGGGCAAGACCTGAACAATTTCCCGGTTACAAATGGAAAAATTGCACATGCTAAGTTAATTTGTATGAGCGTTGAAGTTGGAATTTTTTTTCCTTTTTGGGCTTTTTGTCTTTTCGATTTTCGGAAATTTCCTTTACTTATCGGGAAATTTGGGTCAATTTCTGGAAACCTTTCTTTAATTTTCGGAACTTTTTTTTAAAGGCGATTGATCGTGATTAAAATGTGGCGGCGTACATTTTATTCCAAAACGATGTTCATTGGCCTACTAATGTAAATGCATAATGTACCATTGTGTTTCGACTAATCAAAACACATAGATTTACCTCCACACTAGAGACGGTAACTGGCCTTTAACTTTTAGGAAGTGTTGCCAAAATTGACCAAAATTTACAATAATTTCATAAGATTTATTAATATTTTTTAATTTAGTTTCATCAATTTCCCAATTTTACCTCCCAACCGAGCAGAAAACATACAAGCGGGAAGGTGAAATCCTCTCAGGGGGCAGTTTTCCTCCTCATTCCGCTCCCTACGCCTCTGATAAAGCCACACTCATAACGCATATTGATAAGATTCAGTAGAAATGGCTTTGCTTGAAACCAGGAACATCTCAACCTGCCCTCAAATGGAGCAGGGCCGGTCAGAGTAAAAGTTATATATTTCTTTGTTTGCCAAACCACAAAACTGTATACAGTTTCACCTCTCCAAGGCTCTTTCAAGATTACAACTACTCCCACTGGCTGACTGGTGTTACGTGGTATTTTTAGTGACACACATCTGAATATAATGGCAATCCGTTGTAATATAACAATGCTGGCATTGTTTGTCTTTGCTGCTGGGGAAAGGTGAAATGAACTATGAGCATAAAACTATTTATACCTTAATGCTATATATGTTTATTTCATTCAATGTTCAGGCCTCCAGCCTATTGCGTACAAAAATAAGTACATTCATTCAACAGTTTTTGATCAAAAAGAATGAATAATGTTAAAAACACAAAAAAACACGAACGTAGACACAAAATACATGCCCATACCAACAAAATAAAGAAGATTATTCAAAAACAAAAGGGTAATGGGATTATTGAACAATAAAGTAATTATTAATTTATACAACATAATAATTATGCTAAAGACTCTTTGCGCTTTTGAAGAGCTTTGTATATGAACATGGCTAAATTTAAACTTATAGAAATTTGTTTGTAATTCTTAGAATTGTTTCAAACGAAGCATATGACAGTATGAGTGGTGGTGATAAAAGCGCTGAGAAATGAAACTTTACGAATGTCTTCATGAAAGGAACATTCTAGCACAAAGTGATATTCATCCTCTAGACGATGTAGCTTACACATAGTGCATAATCCTAAATTTCTAGGAATGTTTTGCCGTCTGCCAGTATGGGCATTTAAAGGGAGTACGCAACAGCGAATGCGTGTGATATAAGAACATAAATGCGGGTCATTCAAAAATGTTAAATACGATTAATATGTGAGATAATGTTTCAAATTTATAATTATATAGACGGTCCATTGAACTTAATTGAGTAAGCCATTCTTGCTCAATGATGTTAGACAATCTTAATGATAAATCTTGCAGGAACACAGATTCATTTCCTGCACCTTGCTGAGACCATATCTTTCCAAAGCCTCTAAACTCATTAAGCGTCTTATAATCGCAACCTAAGAATTTAAGCAAGTATCCACTTTGTGATAAAGATGGTTGTATGAGATATAAGTGTAGCGACTCTTCTCTTATCATATTTCAAAACTTTTAAGCAATATCTAACGGCATTTCTTACTGCGTAACAATCAAGACTTACTCTTCCTAATTCTCCTCTTGCTACAACATTTACGAATTTTACTTGGTAATCTTAGGGTGAATTTACAAAAATGGTCATGAACACTTTCAATCTCAGAGCTGGTTTATGGTCCCCATAATTCAGAGCCATACATCAGAATCGGTAACATTTTTTTATCAAAAAGTAACATACATTAATAGCATGGAAGGTGACCAGCTTTTGTGATATTAGTTTTAAGCGAGAAAGTAGCCTTACGGGCCTTATCAGCAACATCCTTTTGAGCAGCAGTCCATCCACCCAGGCAGAAAAAGGAAACTCCCAAGAACTTATAATTTTTCTACCACTTCAAGTTGTGTGCCATTCAGAGAGAATCTATCAGCTTTGGCAAGTTTACCTCCTTTTCTGAAGACAATTACTTTAGTTTCCTTATTATTAATCATTAATTGATTTTTCTTACAATTAGAACAAAGGCTGTCAATAAGTTTTTGCAGCACGTAGGAATTCTCAGAAAAAAATGACTAGGTTATCGGCATACAGTAAGTAAGCAAAACAATTCTTCATTTCCAACTTTTACCCCTTTACACCTCGTAAATGGTCTTCATTATCATTAACAAAAAGTGACAAAAGTATGGGAGATAAAACACGGCCCTGTCGAACACCTTTATGACAAGCGAAAGAATCTGTAAATAAATTCCGCAATTTTATGCAGGCTTTTACGTTCCTGTACATGTTACATAATATGTTAAGAAACTTGCCATCAATCTTGTATCTATTCTTCAACTTACGAAAAAGTTACTCATGGTTAATACTATTGAATGCTCCTTTAAAGTCTACAAAAAATAGCATGCAATTAACCTCTCGGTTTATTCAAGAGTTTGTAATTAAAGAATTTAATACAAAAGCATTATCAATAGCCGAGTAACTTTTACGAAAACCTGCTTGTGCTCTTGAGATTATATCATTGTTAGCACACCATTCTTTTAGTCGATTAGAGAGAACTAATGCAAATACTTTGCTTAAAGAAGACAATAGAGTAAGCGGCTTGTAATTTGTGGGATCTTTGATACTACCCTTCTTTAAAATGGGACAGATCAAACCTATATCCCAGGAATATAAGTAAGTGCCATTTTCAAAAATGCCAATAAAGATTTTAACGATTGTTTCAATGATCCACCCTGGCAGAGCTTTGAAGAACTCATTTGGTATCCCATCCATACCAGGTGCTTTAGACTTCTTCAAGTCGTGTATACAATGTTTTTATTTTATGTATAATAATAACATCATTCAATAGATCTATATCAATATCAATATCTGTCATGTATGTTGCTTGATAAAAATTAGCGGGATCGTTGCTAGAACTATGATCAAATATAGCTCTGAAATACTGCAGCCAATCGTGAGCAGTAATTGCCTTAGTATTGAAATTACTTCTTGTTTTAAAAAAATTCCAGAATTTCACATTGTTTGTACAAGCAGCCGTAAGCAAATCCCTCCTAATTTTATTTTCATAAGCATTCGTTTTGTTACAAATAACATCATTATACTGATTTATTAAACGTATGTAATTAGCTTTGCTTTCGGTCGATGGATAGTTTCTATACCTTCGAAGAGTTTTATGAACCGTAGCCTTCATTTGACCACATTCTTTGTCAAACCATTCATTACAGACATTAAAATTTTGATCTTTTTGATTACCATCTTTGATTATATTAGAGCACTACTTAAATGCCATAGATTTGATTAAATTGAAAATTCCATCAAAATCTTTGCGTATTAACTTAGCATCACAATCAGACAAAAACTATGTTTACCTGACACGTCAATAAACATGTTAAAGTTTAATTGAAAACCATTGGTAAATCTGATTTTAGAGTAATTGTGTAAGCCATGGGAATGTGAGCTCTCTACTTGTGCTAAACTGTTAAATAACAAAGCAAGAGGCATTTGATCGGATTCACATCTATAAAGTACTTGTAATTCCAATGATCCTATATTTGAACTAAGATTGTCAGATGAGATTGAATAATCAACTACAATGCTTCCATTGTGTTTTATACATGTGAGGCTTCCTATACCACTTTCTTTACCAACCACTCCAATCAAAATTCTTAAAGAAGTAGTTTGCAAAATTGAAGCAGCTTTTTTCCATAATTATTAACAGTTATGTCTTTTGACGATCTTTGAATTACATAATCTTCTTTTACGTAAGGAGCTGGGATTCCATTGACTAGGTCAGCGACCTTCATAGGAATTGAATCGGACTAAATACATGTGCGGGCATTGAAATCGCCAGTGAAAATGAACTCTGCTTTTTGATGAGGTGTTTTTAATTATATCATATCACCCTCTATTTCATCCAAAATTGTTATATCTGAATAATTCGAGTTTTCTAGTGGCATGTACAACGCACATAAATACAAAATCGTATCAGGGATAATATTTTCAATTTTTAGCCAAATATGGGAACAAGTATGTCATAGGTGTGCATTACAATAGGTTTTAACAAAAACAGAGACACCGCCAGGGTTCCTGGTAGATGAACGAGGTCTATCCCTTGACACTTTAAAGTGTGTATATTCCTGGAGCTGTATGTTGCTATTTAAGTTTACCCAAGTTTCTGAAAAACAAATGATGTCATACGATAAAATGAAATTCACAAAATCTGTATCTTCCCACTTATTATTCAATCCTTGTATATTCCAACTTAAAAGTGAACAATTGCTTTGACATGTGTGGTGATCATGATCAATACTATCCGGGCCTCGGCCACACCATATCTGGCTTCACGTAACTCTCCTTTCTCTGTGTCATAAATATATGTTTTATTTTCAATTACGAGTTTGTCATACCGTAAACTGGCACGTTTTCCTTCATTTATATCTTGTGACAAAAAGAGGAAAAGTTTGCAGCATATATCACCAACTCTTTTTGTGAAATCCTCACTGACGTTTTCCCCTTGACCTCTCAATTTTACCGCTTCCTGCTACACTTTCATTTTGTCCTTGTAACGGGAAAATTTCGCCATAATGGGCCGAGGGGATGATAATGCATGTAAACGATGCACCCTTTCAAAGCTGATGTTTTCCTCATTGATACTTAATTTATATTTCAAATTATGTCGTACTTTTTGTTCGCAATCATCCCACGATTCATTTTCACTTTCACTCATACCATGAAAAATCAGGTTTTCTCTTCGACTCTGTGCTTCCAAATTGTCTATTTCCTTTCAAAACTATGTGTTTTTAGAAGTTAAATTGTTACACCGCTCATCAAGATGGTTTATTTTTTCCTTCATCCCTGAGAAGTCTTGCAGTATGATGTCCATCTTTTCATTCATTGATTTTATTTCATGTTAAGGACCTAATCTATTGTCTGTAAAGTCAGCATGATCAACACTTACATTTGTGTAGGTTGTTCTTCTTGTTTCTGGCCCGAGATGTGTCTCAACGTCCCCTGAACATATCAATACTCTTGCTATGCATGTGAAAATAAGTCTCATAGGTATTGTACGAGTACATAGTATCTTAACTCGCGGAAATGGTATTAATAGTACGTTTCCTGCAGATTGTAACTTCACCGCATCAAATAGTCTGATTCTTGCTCTCCATTCATGTAAAGAAATCCCCATTTTTCAAAATGATAACTGCTACGACTACATAAAGAAAAGTTCTGCAACTTTGAGAAGCCAAAAACGATTTTAGTTTCCAGAATTTGTTACATTTTCACAGAAGAAATTTGACAAACCAATGTCAATGTTATGATGCAAAGTTAATCTTTTGGAATGGTGTGGTTAATTTGTTGCTTGAAAATTGCAGGTCAAAATTTTTAGCAGTGTCTTTGCTAATTTCAACGTTTTTAAACTACGAAGCTGTACACAACAGCTTACATAATTATACCAAATATGACACAAAACGGTTGTCAAAATATGAGCTTTCACAAGCCACGCCTATTAATCAATATGTATGGCATCAACACCAAAACAATACACGGGGTATCTCTATACAACATATGACAAAATCAAATAAAGTCCCGCCCACTATGCATATTAATGACATATTTTACACCATGAATATTTACACATCACTTAATTTCATATTTCGACAAAATATAAAACAAACATGAATGTTAAAATATGAGCATTTCAAGATATGTACATAAATCTCCGTTTATTAATAAATGTGCATGACATCACTATCAAAAACAATATGAAACATCTACGGACCATAGGCTATCTGTGTACTACGTATAAGACGC